>JAHUYU010002356.1:0-11359 GCA_030439765.1 Tripidium arundinaceum | reverse complement strand
TATTATTTATTATCTTATGGACTGATATCATTCTATGGTAGATCTTTGTTATCTTTCTCTATGGACTGCTTACACAATGTTTCTCACAAAAAAAAGATGAATATTTTAATTAGCTATGAACTGTTTTCTAGCTACATCGTGGATTCATGGTTGGCCTTAGATCGGGGGCTGTGTATCTCTGCTCTGTAGTCGTTGGAGATGACCTGGTCAAGCCAAGGCATCGCACTGCCAAGTGCCGACAAAACGTAACCACAACAAGTCTTGGATATCAATGGAATGGCTAGTAACATCTTCTGACCATGACACTAGCAGATAGCGCCACTTTTCTCTAGCACATACTCCGAGCAAGGAGCAATAGTAGGTTGCTCTATTCAACTAGAGAACAAGCTACTAAGCACAAATGAGCTAACCAAGATACAAGACAACTACCACTAAACAAGTATGAAAGAAGATAATGCAAGAGAGGTAGAAGTGGTGTTATACCGTTTGTGGCAAGTGAAGAAGTTGGAAGTGAAAAAGAGAAGAGAAAGAGGTCACTGGGTGTGACCGGACGCTCACTCCGAAGTGACCAGACACGTCCAATCAATTACCCTAGGCGTGGGCAGCCTACTAGCTGCTACTGGATGCTGGTCACGGTGTGACTGAATGTGTTTGGTACCTAACCCTAGGCACGGGCAAGCGAGCGGCGCGATCAGATGTTGGCAGTCGTGCGCGACTGGACCCGACAGTGACACTATGCACGAGTTCGGTCGCTATGACGTGGCATGCTGGCCAGTGAGCTGTGTGGACTGGACACTGAGGGTGAGTCCGGTCGCCTGGACCGGACGTGGTCTGGTCGATTTTGAGCGCTCTGGGAGCTCTCTGGATCGGATCGGACTTTGGCTGGGTCCGCGTCCGATCGTTTGAGCGACGAGTCCAGTCACAACTTAAGCCATGCGCGCGGTTTTGTGATCGTTGAGATCGAACGGGCGATGTTGAACGCCGAGGACGCGTGGCGTCCATCCGTTGACCATACATTGGGAGCAGGCGCGTCCGGTCGCTGCCTGCGCGTCCGGTTAGCTCAAAATCAGCCCAGTGAAAATGACTAATGGCTCTATTTCTTTGGGGGAGCCTATATAAGTGTTTTGGCCAGCCTTGGGGACTCCCTCTAGGCAATTTGCTTCACTTGACATCCCGTAGAGTTAAGATACATCACTCCCACCACTCTTGCTTGATTTTTCATCATTCCAGTGATTTGGGAGGGCATCCAAGTGCATTTGCATCGTGTTGGCGCATCTAGTGGCACTTGGGCTTGCATTGCTGCGGTTTCTCTTATTACTCTTGGTGTTTGCCGACACTTAGATGGCTTGGAGCAACGAGGATTGTTGAGCGGAGGGTGGTGCTTGTCTCCGGCTCCGATCGGTGGAATTGTAAGGGGTTCTTGTGCCTTCTCCGCGAGAGTTCGTCAAAGGCAATTCTAGTGGATTGCTCGTAGCTTGTGGATCCCCATCTTGTGTTGGTTGTGCGGCACCCGGTTGCGGGTTAGGCGTGTGATGCCTATTAGCGCGTGAACCTCCAAGTGGGTGAATCGCTACAACGGGGACTAGCTTGTCGGCAAGCAAGTGAACCTCGGAAGAAAAATCTTGTGTCATATTGACTCCGAGAACTTCATTGGTATTCTTGATTGGTTGATTGATTCTTCACTTGCCACGAACGGTATAACACCACTTCTACCTCTCTTGATTACCTTCTTTCATACTTGTTTAGTGGTAGTTGTCTTGTATCTTGGTTAGCTCGTTTGTGCTTAGTAGCTTGTTGTCTAGTTGAATAGAGCAACCTAGATAGCTTGAGTGCCATAGAGATAATAGATACTAGACTCGGGTAGGTGGCTTGCAACACTTGTGTAGTGCTAGCGCAAAACTCGGTTTATAGCCTTTTGTTTTACTAACCACTTTATTTAGTGAGTTTGTAGAATATTTATTAGGCTATTCACCCCCCTCTAGCCATATTAGGACCTTTCAACAGGGTCGAGTGGTTGTACGATAAAATGAGTTAGACAAAATGAATCATCAACTCAGTTCTTAATCGAGACAAGGCGAATGTCTTCACGCTTAACCACAAAAGGTACAAGCCACAATACCGCGGCATCCCACAAAAGGAACACCGATCCGCCCCATCTCTAGGGTAATCACCATTTCTAATTTGTTCATTAACCCTTTCACAATACCTACAACTTATCCTCACAACTCACACAGTTTTCAATTAAAATCATTGTATTTAAAAAGTCATAGTGATGAGTATCCATGATGGGTAACAAGTCCTAAGCATACTAAATAACAATATTTCGTCATGTCGTAATATTTATTCCTAAGTTTGAGCAAGACAATCATCGGGTCATATCAATCCAAGGATGGTTATTCAAACGGGTTTTAGGTAAGCAGCAAAAATACTTCGTACGTATTATCGTACATGCAATATTTAAAACTGTTTCTAAGGGTTGTGTTTAAAAATGGGATCAACATGCATTAAAGGGGATTAGATTGGACTTGCCTCCGTCGGCGTCCTCGGCAAACTCTTGCTAGTAGTTCGGGTCCTCGGGGTCGAACTCGCGGTACTCACCTCCGACGTCCTCGTTCTCCGACTCATTCACTCCGTCAGCTAGAACGCACAAACAAACACAATCAAATACTACACTTACTCAAATGAACTCTAAAAATCATGAAATTTGTATGGGAGATAGATATCGATTTTAGATAAATTTAGAAGGAAGAATCGATGGAATTGGAGTTCGGATGGTGGAGGTATTGATTTTGCAAGGTGGCCGCTAATTAATCACGTGAAGGGTGATTAAGGAAAGCAATTAGTGATCACAGGTGTTTGGTTTTCACGTGAGCTGCTTTGGTGTTTGGACTTTTGGAATAATGGCAGTGGGCCCTTCTGCTGGTGTGGAGTGAAAGAAGGGAAATAAAGGTACACGGTTGAGACTTTTTGAGGGAGAGAGAGAAGAGTGTTCGTGTTTCTTGTAGGTTAGCTACCTCGGCTGATTGCAGCTTGGGAAGGGAGATCAATGGGGCGCAGATTTTTCGGGGCAAGAACAGAGGAACTCGATTTGGGGAGGAAGAAGGTGAGTGGCGGAGCAGGACGGCTCGGCGAGCTTGGCGTTATGGGAGAGCTGTCTGGCGTGCCCTTTTATAGGCAGGAGAAGCGGGGCTAGAGATGGAGCTCGGTCGGGGCTTTAGCTCGGCATCCAGCGCCTCGGCATGAACATGTCAGAACTCGTACCGGGAAGGACGTCCATCGTGCGCGACACACTATGACAGAGGTAGTGCGACGTGCGCTGATAATTTTGCAGAGTGATGGGATGAGGCTAGCAAGCGAAGTAAAGGCGTGGGTGAATGCTTGTACTTCTACAATTAACTAGGACGGGACGGTGCGCTCCGCCGCGCCTGTTTGTTAATTGCATGAACAGTAAAAGAGGTAGTGAACAGTACCCAAAAGCTATGAACAGTAACCGAGAAGTATTTAAATTCTGGGTGACCAGTGTTTTCTTTTGGGTGAATAGTGTTTTCGCCAGTGCTATAGAGCTCAGCTATAGTGCTGACGAGTGGGTAGGGCGGCTGAGCAGTGTTTTAGGGCGTGATTGGTTGCAGACCAAACCTCGAGCCAGGATGGTCAGGCTGTGCAGGACCGAAGAAGCCAGGTTGAGCTCGTGCAAGTGGTCGTGTTTGGTTGTCTTTGTTGTTGGTCTAGTACGAGAAGTTCGTGTTTGGTTGTATGCATGCATCAAAGTTTTAGGTGTCTGTCACATGGGCCCCTGCACTATGCGTGAATCAAGCCGTCCTGCATCGCGAGGGAAGTGAAAATTGAGAAGATGGAGGCATGTGGGATGGAGGAGGGCAGATGTATGAGACGAAGTAGGCAAAACGTGTGAGGAGAGGAACCAAACACGGCACAGGAATGAGGCCAAGCAGGCAAAGCGTGCGAGGACGGCCCGGTTCGGGCAACCAATCACCCCCTTATTCCTCGTTGAAGACTATTTAATGCGTATGCTTTGCGCGGAGTTTGCTGCTGCGGTCAGTCGTCGTGTGTGTGTGCAACACGCTAGAAGGTGCTGCCTAACTCGCCATGCACAACACGGCGAAGTAATGGCTCTGCGACGAAGTGGCAAGGTTTGCCAGCGATGTGTACTGCAAGCGTGCTTCACGGGCTTACTCTGCGAGTGTGCTGTGTGCGCGTTCAGGGGATCAGGAAGAAGACGAATAGTGAGTTGGACTGTGCTGGAGAATATTTAGACAAGAGATAAATTAGAGCTCAAATTGATAATTAGTTTTTGAAATGATTTTGAAAATAGTTTTGAATTCGCATGATTTATTTATGTGAATTTTTAGATGTTATAGCAAGCCCCCTATTAGACCCCAGATTTGTTGGCCTCCTACGTTTTCTCCTTCACCTCCTATTCTTGTTGGCCCCCTACTCCACTTCCCCTACTTTTTTTTTCTCGCGACTGCATCGGATGATTCTTCCCCGCGACTTCGGCCGCTGATCCGCCAGTCCACCTCCACGCCGAGTCGCAGGCACACCTCCCCACAACCTCCACGGCATCTCCCCGGACCGGCGCGACATCTCCCCGACGTACCTCTCCGCCGCTGCCCCGACCGATGCGGCTCCTCGGCGTGGGATCTCCTGGGCGTCTACCTGGCATCTCCCTGGTGCGACATCTCCCCGAAGCGAGCGCGGCCGGGCTCCACGGCCCTACGCCGCGGCCACGCCCAGCCGGCCTCCATGGCCCTGTGCGGTGGCCCTGTGCGGCGCCCCTGCCCGTGCCCAGCCGCTCCCCGTCGAGCTCCTCGTCGTGGATGCGGCTCCTGGCGGTGCCCCTCCCTGGCGAGGGTGCGGCTCCATGGGAAGAAGGACCTGGTAGAGGATGACATATGGGTCCCATATGTCATCCTCTACAAGGATCGATTTGGAGGTCTATTTTAGGTAGTGTTGCTAGAATAAACAACGAAATATGGGTAGTATGAAAATAGTTAGCTACCTAAATAGAAAAATAGAGGGTTTGTTTTAGGCAGTATTGCTAGAGATACTATTAACTTACTATGGACTACTGCTGTGGATCTCGTCTATGTGGACTGGATGGTCTTCAAACGTTGTGGTTGGTCTAAGAACCGGATCCATTTGGTTTTCTTCGCTCGCGACTGCGCGGCTGCGCCCTTATACGTCCAGGTTCAGTGCACCGGGATGCCACTTGCCAGTTGCCAGAGACGCTGAGAGAGAGAGGGGCGACGAGGAGCGCGGCGTGGATCTTGCGTTGCGTGGCTGCCGCAATGCACCCGGCACCAGCTCTGACCGCGCGCTTCTTGCCGCCTTGCACCCGGAGGGAGCCATGCCACGCTTGGGTAATTGACACTCCGTTCTGGAAAAACAAATGGCCGCGGTATTACATTAAAAAAAGGGAGATTTCATAATGAAGGAAGTGCTTAATCATATATTGTCAATCTATATAACTTTCTAGGGATATGTAGCCATGGTTAAATGGACTTATATTTTTTTTTTATCAGAGTAAGTATGTTTTTCAAGTATTAGAATTCCACATAAGCACTCCAAAATAAGTCAAATATCTAGTATTACCTCGTGCCCAAGATCTTAGCTTAGTCAAAATTTTCTAAAATTTAACCAAATTTATAAAGAATAATAATAATATTTATCACTCAAAATATGTGCTCCCTCAGTTTTTTTACATGTCACATTCGGTTTGTTCTAAGTCAAACATTACTATATTTGACCATCTATTTTGAAAAATCCTTACAATTTTACAAACTATGAATTATATATTATAAAAATATTTTTCATGGTAAATCTAAAAACATAAATCAATGTCATGAACCTATATATATTTTTAAAATCAATAATCAAAGACACACATATTTGACTTAGGACAAACTTAATACGACATGTAAATAAAAATTGAGGGAGCACATATTTTGAGTGATAAATATTATTATTATTCTTTATAAATTTGGTTAAATTTTAGAAAATTTTGACTAAGCTAAGATCTTGGGCACGAGGTAATACTAGATATTTGACTTATTTTGGAGTGCTTATGTGGAATTCTAATACTTGAAAAACATACTTACTCTGATAAAAAAAAAATATAAGTCCATTTAACCATGGCTACATATCCCTAGAAAGTTATATAGATTGACAATATATGATTAAGCACTTCCTTCATTATGAAATCTCCCTTTTTTTAATGTAATACCGCGGCCATTTGTTTTTCCAGAACGGAGTGTCAATTACCCAAGCGTGGCATGGCTCCCTCCGGGTGCAAGGCGGCAAGAAGCGCGCGGTCAGAGCTGGTGCCGGGTGCATTGCGGCAGCCACGCAACGCAAGATCCACGCCGCGCTCCTCGTCGCCCCTCTCTCTCTCAGCGTCTCTGGCAACTGGCAAGTGGCATCCCGGTGCACTGAACCTGGACGTATAAGGGCGCAGCCGCGCAGTCGCGAGCGAAGAAAACCAAATGGATCCGGTTCTTAGACCAACCACAACGTTTGAAGACCATCCAGTCCACATAGACGAGATCCACAGCAGTAGTCCATAGTAAGTTAATAGTATCTCTAGCAATACTGCCTAAAACAAACCCTCTATTTTTCTATTTAGGTAGCTAACTATTTTCATACTACCCATATTTCGTTGTTTATTCTAGCAACACTACCTAAAATAGACCTCCAAATCGATCCTTGTAGAGGATGACATATGGGACCCATATGTCATCCTCTACCAGGTCCTTCTTCCCATGGAGCCGCACCCTCGCCAGGGAGGGGCACCGCCAGGAGCCGCATCCACGACGAGGAGCTCGACGGGGAGCGGCTGGGCACGGGCAGGGGCGCCGCACAGGGCCACCGCACAGGGCCATGGAGGCCGGCTGGGCGTGGCCGCGGCGTAGGGCCGTGGAGCCCGGCCGCGCTCGCTTCGGGGAGATGTCGCACCAGGGAGATGCCAGGTAGACGCCCAGGAGATCCCACGCCGAGGAGCCGCATCGGTCGGGGCAGCGGCGGAGAGGTACGTCGGGGAGATGTCGCGCCGGTCCGGGGAGATGTCGTGGAGGTTGTGGGGAGGTGTGCCTGCGACTCGGCGTGGAGGTGGACTGGCGGATCAGCGGCCGAAGTCGCGGGGAAGAATCATCCGATGCAGTCGCGAGAAAAAAAAAGTAGGGGAAGTGGAGTAGGGGGCCAACAAGAATAGGAGGTGAAGGAGAAAACGTAGGAGGCCAACAAATCTGGGGTCTAATAGGGGGCTTGCTATAACATCTAAAAATTCACATAAATAAATCATGCGAATTCAAAACTATTTTCAAAATCATTTCAAAAACTAATTATCAATTTGAGCTCTAATTTATCTCTTGTCTAAATATTCTCCAGCACAGTCCAACTCACTATTCGTCTTCTTCCTGATCCCCTGAACGCGCACACAGCACACTCGCAGAGTAAGCCCGTGAAGCACGCTTGCAGTACACATCGCTGGCAAACCTTGCCACTTCGTCGCAGAGCCATTACTTCGCCGTGTTGTGCATGGCGAGTTAGGCAGCACCTTCTAGCGTGTTGCACACACACACGACGACTGACCGCAGCAGCAAACTCCGCGCAAAGCATACGCATTAAATAGTCTTCAACGAGGAATAAGGGGGTGATTGGTTGCCCGAACCGGGCCGTCCTCGCACGCTTTGCCTGCTTGGCCTCATTCCTGTGCCGTGTTTGGTTCCTCTCCTCACACGTTTTGCCTACTTCGTCTCATACATCTGCCCTCCTCCATCCCACATGCCTCCATCTTCTCAATTTTCACTTCCCTCGCGATGCAGGACGGCTTGATTCACGCATAGTGCAGGGGCCCATGTGACAGACACCTAAAACTTTGATGCATGCATACAACCAAACACGAACTTCTCGTACTAGACCAACAACAAAGACAACCAAACACGACCACTTGCACGAGCTCAACCTGGCTTCTTCGGTCCTGCACAGCCTGACCATCCTGGCTCGAGGTTTGGTCTGCAACCAATCACGCCCTAAAACACTGCTCAGCCGCCCTACCCACTCGTCAGCACTATAGCTGAGCTCTATAGCACTGGCGAAAACACTATTCACCCAAAAGAAAACACTGGTCACCCAGAATTTAAATACTTCTCGGTTACTGTTCATAGCTTTTGGGTACTGTTCACTACCTCTTTTACTGTTCATGCAATTAACAAACAGGCGCGGCGGAGCGCACCGTCCCGTCCTAGTTAATTGTAGAAGTACAAGCATTCACCCACGCCTTTACTTCGCTTGCTAGCCTCATCCCATCACTCTGCAAAATTATCAGCGCACGTCGCACTACCTCTGTCATAGTGTGTCGCGCACGATGGACGTCCTTCCCGGTACGAGTTCTGACATGTTCATGCCGAGGCGCTGGATGCCGAGCTAAAGCCCCGACCGAGCTCCATCTCTAGCCCCGCTTCTCCTGCCTATAAAAGGGCACGCCAGACAGCTCTCCCATAACGCCAAGCTCGCCGAGCCGTCCTGCTCCGCCACTCACCTTCTTCCTCCCCAAATCGAGTTCCTCTGTTCTTGCCCCGAAAAATCTGCGCCCCATTGATCTCCCTTCCCAAGCTGCAATCAGCCGAGGTAGCTAACCTACAAGAAACACGAACACTCTTCTCTCTCTCCCTCAAAAAGTCTCAACCGTGTACCTTTATTTCCCTTCTTTCACTCCACACCAGCAGAAGGGCCCACTGCCATTATTCCAAAAGTCCAAACACCAAAGCAGCTCACGTGAAAACCAAACACCTGTGATCACTAATTGCTTTCCTTAATCACCCTTCACGTGATTAATTAGCGGCCACCTTGCAAAATCAATACCTCCACCATCCGAACTCCAATTCCATCGATTCTTCCTTCTAAATTTATCTAAAATCGATATCTATCTCCCATACAAATTTCATGATTTTTAGAGTTCATTTGAGTAAGTGTAGTATTTGATTGTGTTTGTTTGTGCGTTCTAGCTGACGGAGTGAATGAGTCGGAGAACGAGGACGTCGGAGGTGAGTACCGCGAGTTCGACCCCGAGGACCCGAACTACTAGCAAGAGTTTGCCGAGGACGCCGACGGAGGCAAGTCCAATCTAATCCCCTTTAATGCATGTTGATCCCATTTTTAAACACAACCCTTAGAAACAGTTTTAAATATTGCATGTACGATAATACGTACGAAGTATTTTTGCTGCTTACCTAAAACCCGTTTGAATAACCATCCTTGGATTGATATGACCCGATGATTGTCTTGCTCAAACTTAGGAATAAATATTACGACATGACGAAATATTGTTATTTAGTATGCTTAGGACTTGTTACCCATCATGGATACTCATCACTATGACTTTTTAAATACAATGATTTTAATTGAAAACTGTGTGAGTTGTGAGGATAAGTTGTAGGTATTGTGAAAGGGTTAATGAACAAATTAGAAATGGTGATTACCCTAGAGATGGGGCGGATCGGTGTTCCTTTTGTGGGATGCCGCGGTATTGTGGCTTGTACCTTTTGTGGTTAAGCGTGAAGACATTCGCCTTGTCTCGATTAAGAACTGAGTTGATGATTCATTTTGTCTAACTCATTTTATCGTACAACCACTCGACCCTGTTGAAAGGTCCTAATATGGCTAGAGGGGGGTGAATAGCCTAATAAATATTCTACAAACTCACTAAATAAAGTGGTTAGTAAAACAAAAGGCTATAAACCGAGTTTTGCGCTAGCACTACACAAGTGTTGCAAGCCACCTACCCGAGTCTAGTATCTATTATCTCTATGGCACTCAAGCTATCTAGGTTGCTCTATTCAACTAGACAACAAGCTACTAAGCACAAACGAGCTAACCAAGATACAAGACAACTACCACTAAACAAGTATGAAAGAAGGTAATCAAGAGAGGTAGAAGTGGTGTTATACCGTTCGTGGCAAGTGAAGAATCAATCAACCAATCAAGAATACCAATGAAGTTCTCGGAGTCAATATGACACAAGATTTTTCTTCCGAGGTTCACTTGCTTGCCGACAAGCTAGTCCCCGTTGTAGCGATTCACCCACTTGGAGGTTCACGCGCTAATAGGCATCACACGCCTAACCCGCAACCGGGTGCCGCACAACCAACACAAGATGGGGATCCACAAGCTACGAGCAATCCACTAGAATTGCCTTTGACGAACTCTCGCGGAGAAGGCACAAGAACCCCTTACAATTCCACCGATCGGAGCCGGAGACAAGCACCACCCTCCGCTCAACAATCCTCGTTGCTCCAAGCCATCTAAGTGTCGGCAAACACCAAGAGTAATAAGAGAAACCGCAGCAATGCAAGCCCAAGTGCCACTAGATGCGCCAACACGATGCAAATGCACTTGGATGCCCTCCCAAATCACTGGAATGATGAAAAATCAAGCAAGAGTGGTGGGAGTGATGTATCTTAACTCTACGGGATGTCAAGTGAAGCAAATTGCCTAGAGGGAGTCCCCAAGGCTGGCCAAAACACTTATATAGGCTCCCCCAAAGAAATAGAGCCATTAGTCATTTTCACTGGGCTGATTTTGAGCTAACCGGACGCGCAGGCAGCGACCGGACGCGCCTGCTCCCAATGTATGGTCAACGGATGGACGCCACGCGTCCTCGGCGTTCAACATCGCCCGTTCGATCTCAACGATCACAAAACCGCGCGCATGGCTTAAGTTGTGACTGGACTCGTCGCTCAAACGATCGGACGCGGACCCAGCCAAAGTCCGATCCGATCCAGAGAGCTCCCAGAGCGCTCAAAATCGACCAGACCACGTCCGGTCCAGGCGACCGGACTCACCCTCAGTGTCCAGTCCACACAGCTCACTGGCCAGCATGCCACGTCATAGCGACCGAACTCGTGCATAGTGTCACTGTCGGGTCCAGTCGCGCACGACTGCCAACATCTGATCGCGCCGCTCGCTTGCCCGTGCCTAGGGTTAGGTACCAAACACATTCAGTCACACCGTGACCAGCATCCAGTAGCAGCTAGTAGGCTGCCCACGCCTAGGGTAATTGATTGGACGTGTCTGGTCACTTCGGAGTGAGCGTCCGGTCACACCCAGTGACCTCTTTCTCTTCTCTTTTTCACTTCCAACTTCTTCCCTTGCTTCCATGTGCCAACACCAAAGTGTTTCACCACTTATGCACGTGTGTTAGCATTTTTCAAACAATTTTCAAGGAATTAGTTAGCTCTCCACTAGATCCTAATGCATATGAATGAGTTAGATCACCTAGTGGCACTTGATAACCTCATCAACTATGATTTCTTCCCTCTTCATACTACGACTGTCCATCCTAAAC
>JAHUYU010000069.1:0-16234 GCA_030439765.1 Tripidium arundinaceum | reverse complement strand
CTATTGACATTGTTTCCACTTGTATTGGAAGATTACTGTTTTGCAGGGACTATACTAGAATACAGTGGAATTATAGCCAAAATACACCAGCAGAGAAAGTGTAATGCAGATCCTACACCAAGGAATCAAGCAAAAGCCCACCTTCATGCAAAACCTGGGCAGAACACCAACGTGGAAGCAACCCTGGCCCAACCAGAGACCCACCAGAGCAAGTTGGTGGCGAGCGGAGGAGCCCAGGGTGCGGCTGCACCGCCCCCAGCTCCTCTCGGGCCCATCTTGCTCTAGTGGTTGCATGCCACCATGCAGAGGCGGTTTACGCTAGTTTCCTATTTTTCCCTGCACCAAACCGACCTCTACCATGTATAAATAGAGGGTGTAGGTGCTCGTTTCAACACACACCACTTTGAGTCAACACACCAACCTTGAGCAACACCTCTCTAGTTTTTACATTTTTTTAGTAGTTCTTAGAGCAAGGCAAAGCTAGCTTGGAGGGCTTGACTCCTTGGAGAAGAATCTTGGTATGAATAAGAAGAATCATTTCCCCAAAGTCTTGTCTTCAATTTATCAATATAGTTATGCAAGTAAACTAGAGTATAGTTCTTATGATATCATCTTGATATATGAGCTAGTCTATAGTTTATATGTCATGATTTTGTCACGTAGAACTTTATGCTTAATCATTCATATCATGTTTATGATAAGAAATAGAGTTAAGTTGAGGTGGCGGTTCATCGTGCCTTTGGGTGTGCCCAAGCTTCTTACCTGTCGATCCGTAGGGTCAGGGACCCAGGGGGGCTTGGGTAGTTTCTCTATACGCGAGCATGATGGTCGGGTATATAGAAGCAGGTGAATGCATTTCATGCTCCACGGTTGAGGGGTAGGCGGCAGGTGGTGATAGCCCTGTCCATCCTTCGTAATCCCCCACGTTCGGGTATGGTGTAGGAGTACGTGAATTGTCACATGAGGTTGCTGGCAGACCAGTACTCGGTGGCCTCCTGACCTATCTCACACTTAGCGCTAGCTCTTACTCATGTACATGTATGATTACTTACTATTATTTGTATAGCTGTATCAAGGATATGCCTGCTCCCATAGATTTATTCTTTTATTCTTTAGTCTTTCTTCCTTCTTCCTCTGCTCAGGTGTTAGACTCAAGTGTGTGTCACACTATCTCAATCTATCATGTTTACCCCTGTCATAAGCATTGGTTCGTCTATGTAAGCATGTTATCTTGTTCATATACATACTAGACTCTTTACACCATGCCTTCCTTTGGGAAAATATAAATAACGATACCCTGAAATACTTCTGGATGAAATGCTACAACGGTATATCCGTGCGCTTGCAGAGTTAAATCTATAACCGTTAAGATTTACCGGTTGACATTTTCTCATGTCATTGCCTTTTCTGGTTGTGATGCTGGGAAATGCCAACAAGCATTTCTGGCGCTGTTGCCGGGGAAGGCATTGGTGTATAAGATTCTAGTAGGACATGTTCATGATGATATGCATGCATGGGAACCACTGTTTGTGCAGGCTAACTCTGCTTGTTTTCTCCTGTTGTGGATGAAAACAGGATAGTGTATGACTGGTTTCTCCCTGCCGGACAACTACATCAGCAATCCGGAGGCACTCCTAAGGAAGAACAGGTTTCGTGCCGCTTCTTCTTCTGCTACTCCGCCGCCAGCCGAACCAGTCAACCTCGCACCATCCGCTACTACCGCTATGGCCCAGAAGACCCTCCGTGAGTTCTCTGTCCCGGTCGTTGCCAACGTGCCCACCGGGCCTGCTGTCAATGTGGGTGACAAGGACTTTGAGCTTCATACCGTGCTCATTACGATGGTGCAGGCAAGCCCGTTCTACGGCTTGCCAGGTGAGGACGCAAACGCGCATCTCCAACACTTCCTTGAGCTGTGCGACACCATTGTTACCAAGGATGTTGCACCGGAGATTATCAGGCTCCGCCTGTTTCCCTTCTCCCTTGTGGGGAAGGCGAAACAGTGGTTCTACAAGGACAAGGAAGCAATCAACACGTGGGCAAAATGCTCCACAACATTCCTCGCTAAATTCTTCCCCATGGGCAAAACCACTGCCCTGAGGGGAAGAATGGCCAATTTCCAGCAAAATTCCATCGAAACCATACCCGAGGCGTGGGAAAGGCTACAAGAATACATCCTCGCCTGCCCGCATCACGGTATGGAAAGCTGGCTAGGGCTTCAGAATTTTTATGATGGGTTAACACCCATGTCAAAGGGGCACCTCAATGCTGCTGCTGGAGGGGCATTCCTCTCACTCACCACCACCGGAGCTACGGCTCTGCTTGATAAAATGGTAACCAACCAAAGTTGGGGAGAGGAAAGAAAGCAACAAAAAGGTATGCATACTGTGAAGGAGACGGATATGCTTGCCGCCAAATTAGACCTCCTCATGAAAAGACTTGACGAGCGTGCCACCGATAAGGAAGCAGTGTATGGCACCGTCAAGGCCATGGACTCGCAGATGACCTGCAAGGTCTATGGTGATGTTGGCCACTCGGGGAATGACTGCCCCGAGAGCCGCGAAGACGCTGCCTACATCAACAACGGGTTCCGCCAACAAGGAGGCAATAACAGGTGGAACAACCAACAACGTCCACCATTCCAAGGTAACAATTTGAATTTCAATTCCAATTACAATTCAAACCAACCTTTTTTAAAAGACTTAGTTTTAGGCCAAGCTAAAATCAATGAAAATCTTACTAAAAAGCTTGCCTATAATGATAAAGTGCTTGAAAATTTAAATATTAAACTTGAAAATTTATCCTCCTCTGTTAAAAATCAGCTGAGCTTTAATAAGATGATAGAAACTCAACTAGCCCAGATTGCTGCTACTATTCCTATTGAAAATGATGGAAAAATCCCGGGGCAACCAGAACCTCCTGTTGAAACAGTAAAACTAGTTACATCGAGGTTTGGTAAGCCTCTGAACCGGCCAACCTACGACTATCCTCTCAATCCACCCTTTGTCACCAAGAGGGAAGATCCTGGCCGGCCAACCATTGAGTGCTCAATTGGGCCAAGAACTTTCCCCAATGCCTACTGTGACCTTGGAGCAAGCGTAAACATCATGTCCAAGGTAACATATGATAATTTACTATACGGACCTCTGTCAACCACAAATATCCAGTTGCAACTGGCAGATCAATCTGTATGAGCACCAGAGGGGATAACTAAAGATATACTGGTAAGAATCCAAGGAAGCTATGTCCCCACCGACTTCGTCGTCCTTGACATGGGCGATGACGACAAAGTGCCCCTTCTTCTGGGAAGGCCATTCCTGAACACGACGAACGCAATCATCTACGTGGGGACAGGGCGCATCCACTTCTAGCTTCCAGATCAGGTAGTAAAATGTCATTTCAATGGATATCATATATGTAACAAAGTTAAGGTAAAAAGATCAGGAAGCTGCCTAGCACCAAGAAGGAGGAATCACTCCCCAAACATGAGGGTATCATACCGACATCAAGAACAATGCTCCATGATCCGTATCAAATACGGACCAAATAAACAGGGCATAAGAGAGGTGGAGATACAACCTAAACATATAAACAACCTCTCTAAAATTATAAAAGAATCAAAGAAAAAGCCGGAGCCACAGAAAAAGGCGGCTCCGAAAGAAAAGAAAGAAACCAAGCCCGTCACACCCACACCACCAAAGAAGACTAAACAGGTGTGGCGAGTGAAGCAGCTATCCACGTCTACTTCTCCTGGACCGGACGCTCCATCAACAAGAACAAAGTGAAAGGAGAAAAGTCCCGCTCATTGGACTTTAAAAGGTGAGCCCTCGCCAAAGGTAATCGGTAGTTATCTTACTTTATATATTCAATAATAATAAAAACATCTTTTATAAATATAATTCACCTTTTCAAAAAAAAAACTTTGTTTTTATCTTGCAAAATTCTTTGCAAAGTAAGTTTTGGTTTGGAATATGATGATATGTGCCATCATATCTCCATAGGCTCTTAATGTAGGCATGGTGCTTAGATTATTAGCCTACCTTGATCAGATTAATATCTTGTTACAATGATCATTGAACTAAAAATTTGCTGAGTAAAGACTTTGCTTGTCTGAATAAAAATTTGGTGAACCTTAAAATAAATAAAAAAATTAATAATAATAATAATAATAATAGTAATAATAATAATAATAATAATAATAATAATAATAATGATGATGATGATGATAATGATGATGATGATGATGATGTTTGTACCACAAGTTGCCTCTATTTTTGCAATAAAAAGTAGCTGGAGACCCTTGGCCTCAAGCAAGCTTGGGGGAGGACCCCGTAGAGGTACCTTGTATCTTTTCCGTTTTTTTAGTTTCGCATTTATTTTCTGCATTGATAAAAAGTAATAATAATAATAATTCCACTCTCATATGTGTTTAAGGAATGTTTAGTTTCTCCTAAGTTGAAATGATGAATAGTTGCTCTGTCTATAATTCATCTGTGCCTAGGTTATAACTTAGTATTCCCCAAGATTTAAGTTTGTTGGCTAACAATGTCTCATCCTAAAAACTTGAAAACTTATAGGTTGCAAATGCATGCTCCTTATCTAAGTTGTTGCAAGTTATGATATGGTACTAATAGAATCTACTATGACTTTGTTCGAAGAGAAACTTGACATCCTGAGTTTTCATTTTCAAAAATACTTAAATTCAAAAGTTCCTCAATGATTATGAATACCTACCAAAGCCATATGACATGATTCAAAAGTCAAAACCTTAGTCATATGCTACTTGTTATTGCATTGAACTTTGTCAAATTGTTTGTGACCCTTGTTGAAGATTCTCGTCATGCACCCATGATCAAGACACACGTACACCCACAAATAAAGTGCTGACTCTTACACTAAGAGTTACACAATTCATTTTGTTCGTCTACTAAAAATGCTCCAATTATTATGATTCTCTCTCCAAAAATATTCATGTGCCAAAAGAGTATGGGCTATGCTAAAAAAACCATGCCAAAGTGCATGAGAAAAAAGAAAGCATGCCAAAGAGCATGATGCATAAAAGAAAAAAAAGAGAGAAAACAATGGGCACTTCGATGCCCGCCTTGAGAGAAAACAATGGGTACTTCGTTACCCGCCAATGAGAATAAGATAGCCCATACTCTCAGAAGCACTTTCAAAAGAAAAGAGAGAGAGAGAGAGAGAGAGTCATCATAAAAGGAGCACAAAAATAATATATGATCCATCTCCACACACTTGCACATCTTGATCAAAGTGTATGACTTGCATCTCCTTGAGGTCCGGTTTTTGACTTAGCAAAATATGTGATACAAGTACGCCCCACTTTTCATACCCACCTAAAACTCCACTCAAAATCCTTAGTGATAGGATATGAAAAAGAAGGCAAAATATCAAATGCCTTGGTAAAGTTTCATACACATTGAGTGATCGAGAGAATCATTTGAGGAACTTACATTTGTTTTACAAAACTCATAAAACCTCTGGATAGATGGTTAATCAAAGAATGAATGATTGGTGATTCTGTTATAACCGTTCTATCTTGCAACCGCCCAAGAACTTGGAAAAGCTATACGCCCCACAGGGATCAAGGTAAAGGGTGGATAAAAATGCCAACTTATTTGAATTGCGGAAGAATACTTTGTTATAGACATGGCACTAGTAAATTATAACGGCATAGTAGCAATTCCTGATCAACAACCAATTACTTAGCTATTTGCTCGGGATGAGCAAAGGTTAAGATTGGGGGATTTGTTGGCAGTCACTAACGACCATACCGGACCGCCAATTATAGTCCAAAAGCAGGAGAAACAAACATACTTTTGACACATATGCATTTACTATTGACATAGTTCCACTTGTATTGGAAGATTACTATTTTGTAGGGACTATACTTGAATACAGTGGAATTATAGTCAAAATACGCCAGCAGAGAAAGCGTAATGCAGATCCTACACCAAGGAATCAAGCAAAAGCCCACCTTCATGCAAATCCTGGGCAGAACACCGACGTGGAAACAACCCTGGCCCAACCAGAGACCCACCAGAGCAAGGCGGTGGCGAGCGGAGGAGCCCAGGGTGCGAGGTGCGGCCGCAGGGTGCGGCCGCACCGCCCCTAGCTCCTCTCGGGCCCATCTTGCTCTGGCGGTTGCATGCCACCATGCAGAGGCGGTTTACGCTAGTTTCCTATTTTTTCCTGCACCAAACCGACCTCCACCATGTATAAATAGAGGGTGTAGGTGCTCCTTTCAACAACACCACTTTGAGTCAACACACCAACCTTGAGCAACACCTCTCTAGTTTTTATATTTCTTTAGTAGTTCTTAGAGCAAGGCAAAGCTACCTTGGAGGGCTTGACTCCTTGGAGAAGAATCTTGGTATGAATAAGATGAATCATTTCTCTAAAGTCTTGTCTTCAATTTATCAATATAGTTATGCAAATAAAATAGAGTATAGTTCTTATGATATCATCTTGATATATGAGCTAGTCTATAGTTCATTAAACTAGCAAGCCAAATAAGCCTTGCTACAATGGTATTTCCATGCGCTTGCGGAGTTAAATCTGTAATCATTAAGATTTACCTGTTGACATTTTCTGGTGTCATTGCCTTTTCCGGCAATGATGCTGGGAAATGCCAACAAGCATTTCTGGCGCCATTGCCAGGGATGGGTCCTATCTCTATTCTTGATGATGATGCTAAGAAATTCCAACAGTGGCAGTCGACTATGTTTCTGAATGGGTTGAAGCTCTACCATGTCATGCTGCCAATGCCAGGACCTCCAATGTGGCAGAACTATCTGAAGTAACACACTTTCGGAGGCGCTTGTCTTCCACTAGACACTAAGCACCCTAAATGTGAGCCAATTCAAGCAGTTCCGTCGAGCACACCTCAAGGGAGAACTCGAAACAATCCACAATTTTACACCCGGGATCCAATAATGAGTACAAGCTTACAATACTTAGTCCATTTCATGCAACATAGGGTCTTGAAAATTATTTATTACAATACCAGAGTTCAGAGTGCAATAATTAAACAGCGGAATTTAAAATAAACATCAAGCGGAAGCAATACAAGGATCCGTCTGTGTCCACCAGAAGAATCCTCTACACAAGAGCTACTCCTCAAACTGCACCTGCAACAAGGGTAAATAAACCCTGAGTATTCGATCGTACTCAGCAAGACTTACCCGACAAGAGGAAAATAAAAGACTCCAAGGATATGCAAGGCTTATTTGGCTTGCTAGTTTAATGAATCTGCAGTATGCATTACTAATAGTGCATCCTTATATTCTGAGTTTTAGCAGTCATCTTTAGTCAATTAGCTAATCATTCTAGGTAAGCACCTATGCTACTTTCAAGCAAGGATTGAGCAATCAGAATCAATTTCCATCTGTCATATTCCAGTTCTTACTACGGTGCTAGACCATAGCCAAGTCGTATCATCAAAAACGGTAATTCATGAATCAATGTAGCCCAGCTGGGTACCCTGAAACACACGCCTCACTTGCACCCCAGGCACAAACAAGACCAACCTATTCCACTCCTGTCGAGGGGTCCAGGTCCCTGTTCAAACTTGGACTCCAAGCCCCTGCACTTGAGACCCGGTCTCAGGGCGGTGCTTAGACCTCCACCTTTCGCCGCCTCCAATCAGCCGGTCCGGAAAGAGCCAGAACCCAAGACAAGAGAGTAACGAGCCTTACCGCTCCCATAAGCAAGTATGTGCTCAGGATAATAAGTCTGTGACCTGACTACCATCCACAGCAACGGACGGTCCTCAATCAACACGGGCGGGACAATCGCAACCAAAGCCTCGCTCTGTTTGCCGATCCAAGTCCCAATCCAAATCCAAGTATGGTCCTGCCCGGTCTCCAATTATTATCCATATATATTCCATGTGATAGTTATATGATAATAATAACAATAACATATTTCCTATCTCTCGCGAGTGACAGTCAATCACTCGACTTCTACCGGAGACCTGTAGCATAGCAATCTACATGATCCTGTCATACTAGTAAGACTCATAGGATAAGGATTTATATATGCAAGTGGGTTTCATTCAATTCCTTAAAACGTAAATGCACAAACGTGCAGAATAGTAGGGGTTATGCACCGGGGCTTGCCTGGGTAAAAATATAACCAAAGTTAGTATTCCATCTCCGTGGTATGTTCACCATGGCACCATCTTTTGGGTTCAACACCAAGTCCTTTGATTGATCCATCGATCCATTATCGCTCCTATTATGGTATGCAAAGATGCAAATGCATGCAATGATGACGATGCAACATTCAGTATTTAGGCAACAACAACTCTTAAAATAAGAACACACATGTTAAGCTACTAAGCTAGCTCTAATGACTAAGGAGGTAAATTAACTTTATCTTCATCAAGCCAAAATATCAAGCTCATCATACACGTGCTTCATTTTGTAAATCAATATTATGCTTCTATTCATATTATTTGTAATGGATATTTAGCAACCTTAACAAGCAGTCATATTTAGGACTACAAAAATTACAGAGAGCACATAATAATACAATGAAGCTACTATCAAAATTTCATGATTTTAGCATTTACCAAATGCCACAAAATTTTTTACAACAATTAATCTAATAAGATTAAGCACTTTTAATTATTTATTTGTAGATCTAAAAATAATAAATACCATATGATATAGTTTACTCTATTATAAATTAGACCTTACGAGGAGTCTAACAAAACTAGAATCATAATTTTAGGACTTCATTCCGAATTTATATCGATTTTAAAAACCGGAACCGATTTGATCCCTCTTTGAAGAAGCTAAGAAGCTAATGGGCACAGTTGTGTTAGAACCCCGAACTCCTTCTCACGTACGTACAGAACAGGACACTCATTACGTAAATCATGCAGCGGCCGGACGGCCAGCAGCATGCTCGTGGGTAAGCAACGAGCAGCGGAGGCCCTATCCTACACGTGCGCGCACCCGATGGCGGCGGTGGTGCAGCCCGGGACACGCCATGGCAATGATGCCCCAACGGAGCGAGACAAGCTAAGACTGATAACAAACATCAGGGAAGTAGACGCAGCTTACCGAGGCACGCCTGTGTTGACAGCTGAGTCGGACGAGGCTCGCATAGCGCTGACCCTGTGCGAGCGGACAGGGCGGTGACGAGCCCGATGTAGGTCGTGCTCCTAGCTAGCTCCGATGGCTACGCGCTGGTTCAAGCACTTGGACTGAGAGGCTCGGCGTGGCGTGAAGGCAGTAGAGGTTAAGTAGTGGGGCACAGGGTGAAGTGAAGGTGAAGGCGAAGCTCGGGTTGCGCCGAGAAGGGCAATGGTGCGTATCCAAGCCAATTTGGACGAGCGGAGTCACCTAATCGTAATGGCAAAGAAAGGGGAAGGTGGGTGGGTGCTCTGGCCATTGTCAGCTTGGCCGGACGCGGACGGAGTTAATCAGGTGGTACTCGTGCAGGCGCTACGGACCCAGGCAGTCCGAGGAAACATTGCACACGTGGGCTGCTGCATAGCCATAAATGGCAAAGCGACGGCGCGGCAGCGGGGTGAGGCGCCGGCGGACGCGACGTCGAGGTGACGACGCCGCAGAGTTACGACACGAGGCGGCAACCACAGCAGCGCGCTGCAGCAAGGCACATCAGCTTTGATTGCTTGGCAAGTTGGCGTGCACGGCAATGTCTCTCTCAGGACAAGACAAGAGGCTGAGTCGGTCAAGCCTGACTGCCAAAACCCTCTCCCTGTACCTGCACTCATCATATGAACGCACACACTCTCATCTTTCTACGGCCGCACGCAGATGAATCAAAATTCGCATTAACTCTGGGGCCTTGCCTGGCCTGCATGCCTCTGCCCACTCTCTTGTTGGCTTGGTCATAAATAGCTAGAAGGTGCACCACCAGCTGCTGCATGCACTGCCGAACTGCATGCCTCCTCTACCTCTCGATCAAAAATGGACACCAGCGGCCACCAGTAGCATGTGGTACAATGCATGCATGTGTGAGCTTGCATGTGTTTTTGAGTTTTCCAATTTCTTTTCTTTCATTTTTTAGGAAGCACAATCATCGATGGTACAAACAATTATATATATCATGTACACACAAATACATTTGGTACAATTTTAGTTTTGAACCTTAATTGATATAACATGAACAATTAATTTAACTCTCATTTAATATTTTTATTAAGTATTTTAGGTTATGATAAACTTATCTACATCACATGCATTATCACATAAACATGATGCTCATGACATGGTTTAGTGATTTTTTTAGTGCGGTAACACCGAGGGTGTTACATCCAAAAAGATATTTGAAGAAACCATCTTTCCACGTTTTGGTATTCCAAGAATGGTAATTAGTGATAGAGGCACTCACTTCACTGATAAAAACTTTCGCAAGTATTTACTGAAGCATGGGATCCGTCATAACGTTGCAACCCTGTATCACCCTCAGACAAGCGGTCAAGCAGAAACATCAAACAAGCAAATCAAAAACATTCTGTAGAAGACAGTCAACGAGATGGGAAATGAATGGAGAGATAGGCTACCTGAAGCATTATGGGCCTACAGGACATCCTATAAAACCTCCATTGGAATGTCACCATACTAACTTGTCTACGGGAAGACATGTCATCTACCTGTAGAGCTAGAATTCAAGGCACACTAGGCCATCAAATGATGGAACATGGACTTTGAAGCCGCAGGGGCAGAGAAAGATGCAACTCTTTAAGCTTGAAGAATGGCGTAAAAAAGCATATCACAACGCTAAGCTATATAAGGAGAGAACCAAGAGATGGCATGACAAGAGATTGAAGAAGAAGGAATTCACCCCAGGCGATAAGCTATTACTTTTTAATTCCAGAGTGAAGTTATTCGGGCATGGAAAGTTGCGAAGTAAATGGGAAGGACCATTCAAAGTTGTAAGCACCTCGTCACATGGAGCGGTCACACTTCAAAATGATGAAGGTACATTATTCAAGGTAAATGGTCACCGCTTCAAAATTTTCCTAGAACCTAAAAAACCTTCTAAAGATTTAGATGAAATATATTTTATTGTTTTACCATAGATTTACATCTCAGTCCCTCCTTCCAAATCGCACCACAAAAATAGATTTTTTGGAACAAGATACGCGATAGGAGACACCTCGGGGAAGTGGGCCCCGACTTGACCCTGTGTTGGGCCAGCTAGCCCACCTGTAGTCCGGTCGGCCTCCCTCCGCCACCGTTTGCCTCCAACCACCCCGCGCGCGTTTGTGTCAACCCTAGCTTCTAGAAAAATCATTTGTTCGGATCATTCGCTCGTTTCTTCGACGCGAATGAATCTGATCACATTTATTCATCCATCTTGACCTATCTCCCCCCTATAAAAAGAGACCCCTGCTAGCCTCCAAAGTCATTCCAAAGCCTCGCACCATTGCCATCGCCGCTTAGAAGCTCCGTGCTCCAAAAAGCTCCAATGGCCAGCCGTAGCAACTTCGATCTCAACAAGAGCTACCGCTGCGTGGAACCACTAACATTAGCAGTTGCGCCGCCACGCGACATCGTCCCGGTGCCATCCAAGGTGCTAGTCCCGGCGCCACCCAAAGAGCTTGCCATGCCCAAGCCCGCTTACGACAGCTATTACTATGGCCAATTCTCTCGTCCGGCAATCGCTGCACCACCATCCCCTCTACTTCTAGAGGACAAGCCTAGTCCGTGGGAGCGTCTGTTCAACCAGCTGGAGTCGAAGCCCGTCACCGTCCCCAGGTTAATCAGGATCGTTCCACCTTGGGAGAACGAGACGCTGACCGCCGTGAAGACGAACAAGTTCAGCGATGTGACGTGCGCCAAGTATCGTCAAGTGCAACCAAGGGTAACGCTAGATGGAGTCCGCGCTGAGGCAGGCCAAGTCAAGGTCACACCTCCGAAGAAGAGGGCACCACCAGCAGCGGCAAAAGGAAGGGCAAAGGTCCAGAGAACTACCATAGGAGTGCTGAAGGAAAGGATAATTGTACTAGAAAAATTCGTTGGAACCTTGCAGCATAGGATAGACGAGGAAACGACCAAACGCTCAGTCTTAGAAGAGGACGTTAAAGTCCTGCGCCACTATTGTATGACCAAGCTGAGCTATAGCAGGCAGGAGTGAGAGCACTCCTTAATGAGGCACGCTTAGTTAGCTTGTGTTTAGATCGCTTTGTTTAGCTAGTTAAAGTTGTGTTTAGTTTGAGATTAATAAAGTGCCTCATTCATTTATCAATAAATGTTCTATCTCTTGCTATTATTTTGGATATGTGTTTTGTCTCCACATGTTATGCATAAACGAAAATTAGGAATCAAATGTGGGGGAAGACACGACGATGTCTGAATGAGATCCGATCGCGAAATAACGAAAAACAGGAAAAACCGAAGAAAGATTTACCTACGACGAAGATGGACCCGAGCAGACCCCATGTGGGTGATACAGGGTTGCAACGTTATGACGGATCCCATGCTTCAGTAAATACTTGCGAAAGTTTTTATCAGTGAAGTGAGTGCCTCTATCACTAATTACCATTCTTGGAATACCAAAACGTGGAAAGATGGTTTCTTCAAATATCTTTTTGGATGTAACACCCTCGGTGTTACCGCACTAAAAAAATCACTAACCATGTCATGAGCATCATGTTTATGTGATAATGCATGTGATGTAGATAAGTTTATCATAACCTAAAATACTTAATAAAAATATTAAATGAGAGTTAAATTAATTGTTCATGTTATATCAATTAAGGTTCAAAACTAAATTGTACCAAATGTATTTGTGTGTACATGATATATATAATTGTTTGTACCATCGATGATTGTGCTTCCTAAAAAATGAAAGAAAAGAAATTGGAAAACTCAAAAACACATGCAAGCTCACACATGCATGCATTGTACCACATGCTACTGGTGGCCGCTGGTGTCCATTTTTGATCGAGAGGTAGAGGAGGCATGCAGTTCGGCAGTGCATGCAGCAGCTGGTGGTGCACCTTCTAGCTATTTATGACCAAGCCAACAAGAGAGTGGGCAGAGGCATGCAGGCCAGGCAAGGCCCCAGAGTTAATGCGAATTTTGATTCATCTGCGTGCGGCCGTAGAAAGATGAGAGTGTGTGCGTTCATATGATGAGTGCAGGTACAGGGAGAGGGTTTTGGCAGTCAGGCTTGACCGACTCAGCCTCTTGTCTTGTCCTGAGAGAGACATTGCCGTGCACGCCAACTTGCCAAGCAATCAAAGCTGATGTGCCTTGCTGCAGCGCGCTGCTGTGGTTGCCGCCTCGTGTCGTAACTCTGCGGCGTCGTCACCTCGACGTCGCGTCCGCCGGCGCCTCACCCCGCTGCCGCGCCGTCGCTTTGCCATTTATGGCTATGCAGCAGCCCACGTGTGCAATGTTTCCTCGGACTGCCTGGGTCCGTAGCGCCTGCACGAGTACCACCTGATTAACTCCGTCCGCGTCGGCCAAGCTGACAATGGCCAGAGCACCCACCCACCTTCCCCTTTCTTTGCCATTACGATTAGGTGACTCCGCTCGTCCAAATTGGCTTGGATACGCACCATTGCCTTCTCGGCGCAACCCGAGCTTCGCCTTCACCTTCACTTCACCCTGTGCCCCACTACTTAACCTCTACTGCCTTCACGCCACGCCGAGCCTCTCAGTCCAAGTGCTTGAACCAGCGCGTAGCCATCGGAGCTAGCTAGGAGCACGACCTACATCGGGCTCGTCACCGCCCTGTCCGCTCGCACAGGGTCAGCGCTATGCGAGCCTCGTCCGACTCAGCTGTCAACACAGGCGTGCCTCGGTAAGCTGCGTCTACTTCCCTGATGTTTGTTATCAGTCTTAGCTTGTCTCGCTCCGTTGGGGCATCATTGCCATGGCGTGTCCCGGGCTGCACCACCGCCGCCATCGGGTGCGCGCACGTGTAGGATAGGGCCTCCGCTGCTCGTTGCTTACCCACGAGCATGCTGCTGGCCGTCCGGCCGCTGCATGATTTACGTAATGAGTGTCCTGTTCTGTACGTACGTGAGAAGGAGTTCGGGGTTCTAACACAACTGTGCCCATTAGCTTCTTAGCTTCTTCAAAGAGGGATCAAATCGGTTCCGGTTTTTAAAATCGATATAAATTCGGAATGAAGTCCTAAAATTATGATTCTAGTTTTGTTAGACTCCTCGTAAGGTCTAATTTATAATAGAGTAAACTATATCATATGGTATTTATTATTTTTAGATCTACAAATAAATAATTAAAAGTGCTTAATCTTATTAGATTAATTGTTGTAAAAAATTTTGTGGCATTTTGGTAAATGCTAAAATCATGAAATTTTGATAGTAGCTTCATTGTATTATTATGTGCTCTCTGTAATTTTTGTAGTCCTAAATATGACTGCTTGTTAAGGTTGCTAAATATCCATTACAAATAATATGAATAGAAGCATAATATTGATTTACAAAATGAAGCACGTGTATGATGAGCTTGATATTTTGGCTTGATGAAGATAAAGTTAATTTACCTCCTTAGTCATTAGAGCTAGCTTAGTAGCTTAACATGTGTGTTCTTATTTTAAGAGTTGTTGTTGCCTAAATACTGAATGTTGCATCGTCATCATTGCATGCATTTGCATCTTTGCATACCATAATAGGAGCGATAATGGATCGATGGATCAATCAAAGGACTTGGTGTTGAACCCAAAAGATGGTGCCATGGTGAACATACCACGGAGATGGAATACTAACTTTGGTTATATTTTTACCCAGGCAAGCCCCGGTGCATAACCCCTACTATTCTGCACGTTTGTGCATTTACGTTTTAAGGAATTGAATGAAACCCACTTGCATATATAAATCCTTATCCTATGAGTCTTACTAGTATGACAGGATCATGTAGATTGCTATGCTACAGGTCTCCGGTAGAAGTCGAGTGATTGACTGTCACTCGCGAGAGATAGGAAATATGTTATTGTTATTATTATCATATAACTATCACATGGAATATATATGGATAATAATTGGAGACCGGGCAGGACCATACTTGGATTTGGATTGGGACTTGGATCGGCAAACAGAGCGAGGCTTTGGTTGCGATTGTCCCGCCCGTGTTGATTGAGGACCGTCCGTTGCTGTGGATGGTAGTCAGGTCACAGACTTATTATCCTGAGCACATACTTGCTTATGGGAGCGGTAAGGCTCGTTACTCTCTTGTCTTGGGTTCTGGCTCTTTCCGGACCGGCTGATTGGAGGCGGCGAAAGGTGGAGGTCTAAGCACCGCCCTGAGACCGGGTCTCAAGTGCAGGGGCTTGGAGTCCAAGTTTGAACAGGGACCTGGACCCCTCGACAGGAGTGGAATAGGTTGGTCTTGTTTGTGCCTGGGGTGCAAGTGAGGCGTGTGTTTCAGGGTACCCAGCTGGGCTACATTGATTCATGAATTACCGTTTTGATGATACGACTTGGCTATGGTCTAGCACCGTAGTAAGAACTGGAATATGACAGATGGAAATTGATTCTGATTGCTCAATCCTTGCTTGAAAGTAGCATAGGTGCTTACCTAGAATGATTAGCTAATTGACTAAAGATGACTGCTAAAACTCAGAATATAAGGATGCACTATTAGTAATGCATACTGCAGATTCATTAAACTAGCAAGCCAAATAAGCCTTGCATATCCTTGGAGTCTTTTATTTTCCTCTTGTCGGGTAAGTCTTGCTGAGTACGATCGAATACTCAGGGTTTATTTACCCTTGTTGCAGGTGCAGTTTGAGGAGTAGCTCTTGTGTAGAGGATTCTTCTGGTGGACACAGACGGATCCTTGTATTGCTTCCGCTTGATGTTTATTTTAAATTCCGCTGTTTAATTATTGCACTCTGAACTCTGGTATTGTAATAAATAATTTTCAAGACCCTATGTTGCATGAAATGGACTAAGTATTGTAAGCTTGTACTCATTATTGGATCCCGGTGTAAAATTGTGGATTGTTTCGAGTTCTCCCTTGAGGTGTGCTCGACGGAACTGCTTGAATTGGCTCACATTTAGGGTGCTTAGTGTCTAGTGGAAGACAAGCGCCTCCGAAAGTGTGTTACTTCAGATAGTTCTGCCACATTGGAGGTCCTGGCATTGGCAGCATGACATGGTAGAGCTTCAACCCATTCAGAAACATAGTCGACTGCCACTGTTGGAATTTCTTAGCATCATCATCAAGAATAGAGATAGGACCCATCCGGCAATGATGCGGGAAAT
>JAHUYU010001726.1:0-15673 GCA_030439765.1 Tripidium arundinaceum | reverse complement strand
CGTTTGATATTGCTACTTTGCCCAACCCTTGAACTTTGCCTTTTGAATTGTCACCAAATGTAATCTTCTCTTGATTATCCACATTCTCATCAAGTGAGGTGAACATGCGAGGATCACCGGTCATATGTTGTGTGCAACCACTATCAATGACCCAATGACTTCCACCGGTCTTGTAGTTCACCTACACACACAAGAGATTAAGCTTGTTGTTTAGGGACCCAAACTTGTTGAGGGCCCTTGACTTTCTCAACTAGTGACTTTGCAACCCAAATTTGGTTAGGCCTATTCTTGTTTGGTGGTCCTAAGAACATGACCTTGATTTTGCCACTCGTATCTTTTCTAAGCATGTAGTGAGCATTGAAAGCAAAGGGTCTAGCATGCTTGGGCAAGGTTGAGGTGGTGGCGTTTCACACTCATGAGCAAAGTGACCTTCTTGTCCACACTCAAAGCATCTCTTTGGCTTTGGCTTTGGCTTGTGTTGATGTTGCTTTTGCTTGTGTTGTTGAACTTTCTTCTCCAAGAATCCAATACCACTCTTGTCCATCTTCATGACAGTATTCATGAGTAGCTCACTTGAAGATATTGGCCTCTCGTGAACTTTTTCAAGCCGATGGTAAGATGCTCTTTCTCCAACTTGAGTATCTTGTTTTCTTCTTGGAGAGCTTCACTTGATTGGCTCTTTTCATAGGCTCTTTCCATTTTAAGCCTCTTGTTCTCTTCTCTAAGCATCTCGAGATCAAGAGCCATATCATAGTCACCGTCTTGAGTCTCTATGACAATTGACCTTTGGGTTGATAACTTCTCAAGATTCTTTTTAAGCTTTTCATTCTCATTCTTAATCTTGACATAGTCATCATATGTGTCGGCCATAACCACTTTCTTGCCTTTGCTACTAGAACCTTGCTCAATGCTCTCATCAATCAAATCATCACATGATGTGGCTATATCAATCTTAACAACATTGTTAGTAGCATCGCGTGGCTCATTTGATAGAAGATCATAAGCAACAACAAGAGCATCATGATTGACTTTGAGGTTGTGTATTGTTCTTTTAGCAAGTCATTTCTAGTGGTGAGCTCATTGTGTATCCCCTCAAGTTTATCATGTTTTTCTTTAAGCTCTTTTAGAGAATATTTGAGCTCCTTGAGTGAGGATGACACAAGCTTGTTTTCATCTCTAAGCTCATCACTACCTTTTGTGGCAATGTCATACTTTGCAAGAAGAGAATCATTTTCAAGTTCTAGATTTTCATTTTTGGCTCTAGTCTTTCTTATGATTTTAGAGTAGTTATTGAGCAATGAAACAAGTTCATCATAAGAAGGTGTTTCAAATTCTCCATCACTATCACTATAGTCATCATCACTTTGAACTTTGCCTTTTGAATTGTCACCAAATGTAATCTTCTCTTGATTATCCACATTCTCATCAAGTGAGGTGAACATGCGAGGATCACCGGTCATATGTTGTGTGCAACCACTATCAATGACCCAATGACTTCCACCGGTCTTGTAGTTCACCTACACACACAAGAGATTAAGCTTGTTGTTTAGGGACCCAAACTTGTTGAGGGCCCTTGACTTTCTCAACTAGTGACTTTGCAACCCAAATTTGGTTTAGGCCTATTCTTGGTTTGGTTGGTCCTAAGAACATGACCTTGATTTTGCACTCGTATCTTTTCTAAGCATGTAGTGAGCATTGAAAGCAAAGGGTCTAGCATGCTTGGGCAAGGGTTGAGGTGGTGGCGTTTCACACTCATGAGCAAAGTGACCTTCTTGTCCACACTCAAAGCATCTCTTGCTTTGGCTTTGGCTTTGTGTTGATGTTGCTTTTGCTTGTGTTGTTGAACTTTCTTCTCCAAGAATCCAATACCACTCTTGTCCATCTTCATGAACCGACCAAATCTTTTGACAAACAATGCCATTTCTTCATCTTCATCTTCTTGGTTGGACACGCTTGGGCCTTCATCATCATCACTTGATTCTTGCTTCTTTGTCTTGCCTTTGCTTGATGATGAATGGTGGCTTTGAATGCCATGGTCTTCTTCTTCTTTTCTTCCTCTTGTGCTCCCCCTTCCCGTTCCACACGGTAGACCTCATTTGTCATGATATCTCCTAGTACTTGGATAAGGGTCACATTCTTCAATCCCTCTCTTATAATGATTGTGACCAATGTGTCAAACCGAGGGGGAAGACATCTCAAGAACCGGTGTGAGAAATCTTCATCTTCGATCTTTTCACCCAATGACTTGAGCTCACTAATGATGACACTCAAGCGGTGAAACATCTCCGGTATAGTCTCATTCTCCATCATCTTGAAGCTTGATAATTTGTCCTTGAGGATGAAAAGCTTGGCACTCTTGACCGCCATTGTGCCCTCATATGTTTCTTCCAACCTTTTCCAAATCTCATGTGCCGACTCGAGATCCTTGATTTGCTCAAATACTTTGACATCAAGCGCATCATAGAATGTGTTGATAGCTATGTCATTGAATTGGAGCTTTTCTTCTTCATTTGGGGTGGGTGCTCGGCATCGGCCAATTCAATCTTCTTGTCAACCACCACCCAAAGCTTACGGTTCATTGATTTGAAGTGTGCACACATCTTCCTCTTCCAATAATCATAATTTGACCCATCAAAGAATGGTGGCTTCCCCACATGATTGATTTGAGCCATCTTGACACCGAAGGTTGTTAAGCCTTGATTAACGGTGACCTCGGCTCCGATACCACTTGAAAGGTCCAAATATGGCTAGAGGGGGGTGAATAGCCTATTTAAAAACTACAAAACTCACTAGAGCTAGTTGATTAGTACGACAAACGGCGTAATGCGATTTTGCGCTAGCTCTAGTGAACTCTATGCAAAGCAAGCCACCTAACCGTTCCAAAACAAAGGTTTACAAACTAGAGCTCACACAAAGTCCTAGGAGCAAGAATTATACTACTATAAACCACTCCTAGTGACTACACAAGAATTATACTAACAAGCTAAGCAAGTCGAGTAAGTAACCGCAAAGGTAAAGTCCGAGGAGGGGTGCAAACCTTGCCTTGTGGATTGTATCCTCCAAATATATATATATATATATATTATATATATATTATATCTTAATGACAATAATGAATCAACCACAAGAGAGATAGCCAATGAGAAAGCCAAGGGACAATAGACACCGAGTTTATCCCGAGGTTCACGTGCTTGCCGGCACGCTACGTCCCCGTTGTGTCGGCTATCTCACTTGGTGATTCGCGAGCTCACCCACAAAGGGAATCCCACAAAGGGTGCCGCAAGAATCCACAAAAGATGAGCGCACTCAATGACACGAGCAATCCACTAGAGTTGCCTTTGCGAATCTCCCGCGGGGAAGGCACAAGAACCCCTCACAAATGAATCCTTGATTGGGGGCGGACACAATCACCAATTTCCTCACCAATCAATCAAGCACCAACCATCTAGGTGACGGCAATCACCAAGAGTAACAAGCACAAACTCTCACTTGACCCAAAAAGGCTAATGAGAAAGGTGAATGCACACTTGCTACTCTCTATGCTCCAATGAGGCCTCTAATCTTGCGATTTTCAAATCTCAAACACCTCACTAGACTCTTGCTCTCCCTTGCACTCCAAAGGGTGTTCTCAGCTGTTCAAATGGGCAAGAGTTGCCAATGGACGAGTAGGAGTTGTATTTATACTCCCCCAAACAAGTCCTCACGAAGGGGTAAAACTCAGCTGTTAAAGGGGCATCGGACGCGTCTGACACGCACATCAGACGCGTCCTATGCCACCTCCAACGGTAACATGTACTGTGTCTGACAGCCTACGTCACAGTGTCATCGGACGCACCATGCGTCCGATGGCACCCCATCGGGCGCGTCCGATGGCCGTTGGCCCTCTCTGGAACCTCTTTGTATGGACATCGGACGTATCCACAGTCGCGTCCGATGTCAGCATCCGATGCCTCACTGATGGGCAGGCTCAAGAGAACAGTGTCAGCGTCACAGTGTCATCAGACACACCATGCGTCCGATGGCTCCCCATCGGGGCGCGTCTGATGGCTGTTGGCCCTCTCTGGAACCTCTCTATATGGACATCGGACGCATCTTCGTCGAGTCTGACGCAGCCCCACCGGCGCGTTCGATGTGGCATGGCTAGCAACTATGCACTCCCTGTACTCATCGGACGCGTCCGATGCGTACTGGGCCAGCGTCCGATGCCCTTTCAAGGGCTCTCTCAACTCCGGATCGCGACACTATCTTAACGACTTTTAATCCACTCGATCTTTGGGCTGTCCCTGAGCTGCCTAGTGCTAAGATTGACAAGTGTGCACCACACCTAACACACTAGACTCACCTAGGTCAAGCTACTAGTTCACACTCCCCTTAATAGTACGGTTATCTATTCTAAATGTGATCACACTCTCTATAGTGTCTTGATCACCAAAAACAAAATGGCTCCTATGATATACCTTTGCCTTGAGCCTTTTTGTTTTTTTCTCTTTCTTTTCCTAGTTGTGGAGCACTTGATCTATCTCTTGATCATCACTTGGTCTTACACCGCCTCCGTCTGCCATGTCTCCACCACTTGATGACCTTCTCGTGTATAACCCCTAGCTTGATCATCACTCTTAATGACAAGGGTTAGTAGGTTTCATCAATTAACCAAAACCAAACTAGGGCTTTCACACGTTTACACTATTAATTACTACATTAACTCCGCTAGCAGGGTTAAAGCACTCAAGCGAGTTGTGATCCTGATAAACATGAAAGCACAAAACTACTTTAAATCAGAAATCAATACCAGAGTTAACTTTAATACAGGTTCGAAGAGAACCCAAATCCGCCAAGGTACTAGCCATAGAAGTAACATCGACAAATCATGTACTTCCTCCAAACCCTGCGATGGATTTCGTTTTTCGGTTTTCAAAAGATGGTCGACAAGGTTGGAGATAGGCTAGTTCTAAGTGTCATTCGGTGTTGGAGAGACACTTAGAATAGTTTAGGACCTTGTTTTTCCTTTGGCCGTACTATGAAGGGGAGTGTGAACTAGTAGCTTGACCTAGGTGAGTCTAATGTGTTAGGTGTGGTGCACACTTGTCAAACTTAGCACTAGGCAGCTCAGGGACAGCCCAAAGATCGAGTGGAACAAAAGTCGTTAAGATAGCTCGCGATCCGGAGTTGAGAGAGCCCTTAAAAGGGCATCGGACGCTAGCCCTGTATACATCGGACGCGTCCGATGAGTACAGGGAGTGCACAGTTGCCAGCCATGCCACATCGGACGCGGCGGTGGGGCTGCGTCGGACGCGACGCTGGCACTGTTCACTTGAGCCCGCGCATGTGAGGCATCGGATGTGACTGTAGGTGCGTCCGATGTCTTTACAGAGAGGTTCCAGAGAGGGCCAACGACCAACGGACGCGCCCGATGGGGTGCCATGGTGCGTCCGATGTCACTGTGACGTGTGCTGTCAGAAATAGTACATGATATTGGAAAATTCATATGGAGTCGTACCTTGAGGCGGTTGACATAAATTGCTATCGTGCTGCCATTCATGGTTTCCCAAAACCTAAGGATGCTACCTCACTCACTCCTCATGAAGAGGAAAATGAGAAATGGAATGCAAAGGCCAAAACATCATCTTTAGAGGCATTTGCAAAGATGTGTTTAATCACGTCCGGAACCACAAAGACGCCATGCTCTATGGTCGGACATTTGTGCTCTCCATGAGGGAACCAGAGTGAGCATGAGGAACGTTATCATCTTGTCATGCAAAAGCTTAATTCATTTGAGATGCGTCCTCATGAGAATGCTAATGAAATGTACTCACGCTTGAATGTTCTTGTAGAGGAGCTAAATGGACTTGGACTCACACAAATGGTGCCATCCGATGTTGTGAGAAAGATCTTGTGTGTCATACCCATTGACAAGTATGGCCACATTGTCACCGTGCTTCACCAAGCGGATCTTTCCACCACTACACCAACTCAAATATTGGGGAAGATTATACTCATGAGATGTACATGCACATCACTCCACAAGAAGGCTCATCTTCCGACAAGAAGAAAGACTTGGCGTTCAAGGCTAGTCAAGAGAAGAAAGGCAAAGCCAAGACTATTGAGGTTGATCTTGGTAGCTCAAGTGGTGATGAGCATGATGATACAAACACTGCTCTCATGGTGAAGAAGACCACCAAGATGCTTAAGAAGCTACACAAGAGTGGTGTCAACTTTGACTCCAAGAAGAAGAAATTCTTCACAAGTAGCAAGAGAAAGCCTCTCTCCGAAATGCAATGCTACAATTGTGGTCCATCTTGGTCATCTAGCTCATAATTACCCTAATCCCAAGAAAGAGAACTACAAGAACAAGCACAAGGGCAAGAAATATGAATCAAGTAGTGAAGATGAGAAGAAGAAAGAAAAGTCATACAAAAAGAAGGATGGCAAGAAGAAACAACATCACAAGAAGAAGAGTGGCAAGGCTTATATTGTTGGTGATTGGCTCACGGATATTGAATCTTCAAATGGCTCTTCTGGTGAAGATAGTGATGATGAAAAGGAGAAGGTGGCTGCTCTTGTGATTGGGACTTCTCTACCTCCACCACCACCGCCGCCATCATCCTCTACACACCTATGCCTCATGGCCAAGGGTGATCGGAAGGTACAAAGTGATGATGACTATAGTGATAGTGATGGAGAATTTGAAACACCTTCTTATGATGAACTTGTTTCATTGCTCAATAACTACTCTAAAATCATAAGAAAGACTAGAGCCAAAAATGAAAATCTAGAACTTGAAAATGATTCTCTTCTTGCAAAGTATGACATTGCCACAAAAGGTAGTGATGAGCTTAGAGATGAAAACAAGCTTGTGTCATCCTCACTCAAGGAGCTCAAATATTCTCTAAAAGAGCTTAAAGAAAAACATGATAAACTTGAGGGGATACACAATGAGCTCACCACTAGAAATGACTTGCTAAAAGAACAATACACAACCCTCAAAGTCAATCATGATGCTCTTGTTGTTGCTTATGATCTTCTATCAAATGAGCCACGCGATGCTACTAACAATGTTGTTAAGATTGATATAGCCACATCATGTGATGATTTGATTGATGAGAGCATTGAGCAAGGTTCTAGTAGCAAAGGCAAGAAAGTGGTTATGGCCGACACATATGATGACTATGTCAAGATTAAGAATGAGAATGAAAAGCTTAAAAAGAATCTTGAGAAGTTATCAACCCAAAGGTCAATTGTCATAGAGACTCAAGACGGTGACTATGATATGGCTCTTGATCTCGAGATGCTTAGAGAAGAGAACAAGAGGCTTAAAATGGAAAGAGCCTATGAAAAGAGCCAATCAAGTGAAGCTCTCCAAGAAGAAAACAAGATACTCAAGTTGGAGAAAGAGCATCTTACCATCGGCTTGAAAAAGTTCACGAGAGGCCAATATCTTCAAAGTGAGCTACTCATGAATACTGTCATGAAGATGGACAAGAGTGGTATTGGATTCTTGGAGAAGAAAGTTCAACAACACAAGCAAAAGCAACATCAACACAAGCCAAAGCCAAAGCCAAAGAGATGCTTTGAGTGTGGACAAGAAGGTCACTTTGCTCATGAGTGTGAAACGCCACCACCTCAACCCTTGCCCAAGCATGCTAGACCCTTTGCTTTCAATGCTCACTACATGCTTAGAAAAGATACGAGTGGCAAAATCAAGGTCATGTTCTTAGGACCACCAAACAAGAATAGGCCTAACCAAATTTGGGTTGCAAAGTCACTAGTTGAGAAAGTCAAGGGCCCTCAACAAGTTTGGGTCCCTAAACAACAAGCTTAATCTCTTGTGTGTGTAGGTGAACTACAAGACCGGTGGAAGTCATTGGGTCATTGATAGTGGTTGCACACAACATATGACCGGTGATCCTCGCATGTTCACCTCACTTGATGAGAATGTGGATAATCAAGAGAAGATTACATTTGGTGACAATTCAAAAGGCAAAGTTCAAGGGTTGGGCAAAGTAGCAATATCAAATGATCACTCAATATCAAATGTGCTTCTTGTTGCTTCATTGAGTTTCAATTTGCTATCCGTTGGGCAATTGTGTGATCCTGGCTTTTAATGTCTATTCACCAAGAATGAAGTGGTAGTGCCAAAGATGGATAATGCTTAAGTGATATTCCAAGGCTTTAGATACAACAATCTCTATCTAGTGGATTTCACCTCCGATGATGCCAACTTGAAGACATGTTTATTCACCAAAACATCACTTGGTTGGCTATGGCATAGGAGACTTGCACATGTGGGGATGAGTACACTCAAGAAGCTCTTGAAGAATGAATTAGTTAGAGGGTTGAAGGATGTCAAATTTGAGAAGGACAAGCCTTGTAGTGCATGTCAAGCCGGCAAGCAAGTTGCTAACACCCATCCAACCAAAGCTTATGTGTCAACATCAAGAGAGCTAGAACTTCTACTCATGAACTTGTTTGATCCAACCACATATGCAAGATTGGGAGGCAACCTCTACTGTCTAGTGATTGTTGATGATTATACAAGATACACTTGGGTGTTCTTTCTTCATGATAAATCCGAAGTTGCCGCTTCATTCAAGAAGTTTGCTAAGAGAGCACAAAATGAGTTTGATGTGAAGATCAAGAAGATAAGAAGCAACAATGGCAAAAAGTTTGACAACACAAACATTGAGGTTTATTGTGATGAAGTGGGGATCAAGCATGAAGTCTCATCAACTTACACTCCGCAATAAAATGATGTAGTAGAGAGAAAGAACCGGACATTGATCACCCTTGCAAGAACAATGCTTGATGAGTATAACACACCGAAGAGGTTTTGGGCGGAAGCAATCAACACCGCATGTTATGCATCCAATCGCCTATTTCCTCACCGGCTACTTGGGAAGACCCCCTATGAATTGCTCAATGACAAGAAGCCGGATATTTCATTCTTTCGGGTGTTTGGTTGCAAGTGCTACATCTACAAGAAGCGACAACACCTAGGAAAGTTTCAAAGACGTTGTGATATTGGCTTTCTTGTTGGTTACTCATTGAAGTCCAAAGCATATTGAGTATTCAACCATGCCACTGGCTTGGTAGAAGAAACATATGATGTGGAGTTCGATGAATCTAACGGCTCCCAAGGAGCACATGAGAATCTTGATGATGTAGGTGATGAACCATTGCGGGAGGCTATGAAGAACATGCCGGTTGGAGCAATCAAGCCAAAAGAGGATGATGATCACTACTAAATTTCCATCCTGTTTCAACGCCCCAAATGCGTAGCAATAGAGGCTGCACCTTATAGCAACCAAATGTTAGGCGTGGCAATTGCACATGTTGCCACTATTTTTTGGTTTTGCAACATAATCCTTGTTGCAATGCTTATTAAGCGTAGCAATAGCGACTGCACGTTATAGCAATGAAACCTTGGGCGTGGCAATTAAATAAGTTGCTACCGCTCCTTGGTGTTGCGACATAATCCTTTTGCTATTATCGATATGTGTGGTAATAAATTGTGTCGCAACACACGTTCGGCGTTGCAAGCGCACCATTTGCTACGCCATGGGCACGTTGCCATTGCATGGTCCAGCAACGCCTAAGGCGTTGTATTAGTTGCTGTTGCCACACGTGCAACCGTAGCAAAACCTATGGTTGCAACGCCCCAAGTGTTGCAATTTCCAACACGTATTTGCAATACCGAACAAAAAGCGTTGTACAAGCTTATTGCCACCCTTGAACCTGCAACGCCTCCCAACGCTAAATTTGTGTTGCTATTTTTGCTATTGCTACGATTTTGGGTCTATTACAACACATTTGGGGCGTTGAAACAGGATGGAAATTTAGTAGTGATCATCATCCTCTTTTGGCTTGATTGCTCCAACCGGCATGTTCTTCATAGCCTCCCGCAATGGTTCATCACCTACATCATCAAGATTCTCATGTGCTCCTTGGGAGCCGTTAGATTCATCGAACTCCACATCATATGTTTCTTCTACCAAGCCAGTGGCATGGTTGAATACTCAATATGCTTTGGACTTCAATGAGTAACCAACAAGAAAGCCAATATCACAACGTCTTTGAAACTTTCCTAGGTGTTGTCGCTTCTTGTAGATGTAGCACTTGCAACCAAACACCCGAAAGAATGAAATATCCGGCTTCTTGTCATTGAGCAATTCATAGGGGGTCTTCCCAAGTAGCCGGTGAGGAAATAGGCGATTGGATGCATAACATGCGGTGTTGATTGCTTCCGCCCAAAACCTCTTCGGTGTGTTATACTCATCAAGCATTGTTCTTGCAAGGGTGATCAATGTCCGGTTCTTTCTCTCTACTACATCATTTTATTGCGGAGTGTAAGTTGATGAGACTTCATGCTTGATCCCCACTTCATCACAATAAACCTCAATGTTTGTGTTGTCAAACTTTTTGCCATTGTTGCTTCTTATCTTCTTGATCTTCACATCAAACTCATTTTGTGCTCTCTTAGCAAACTTCTTGAATGAAGCGGCAACTTCGGATTTATCATGAAGAAAGAACACCCAAGTGTATCTTGTATAATCATCAACAATCACTAGACAGTAGAGGTTGCCTCCCAATCTTGCATATGTGGTTGGATCAAACAAGTTCATGAGTAGAAGTTCTAGCTCTCTTGATGTTGACACATAAGCTTTGGTTGGATGGGTGTTAGCAACTTGCTTGCCGGCTTGACATGCACTACAAGGCTTGTCCTTCTCAAATTTGACATCCTTCAACCCTCTAACTAATTCATTCTTCAAGAGCTTCTTGAGTGTACTCATCCCCACATGTGCAAGTCTCCTATGCCATAGCCAACCAAGTGATGTTTTGGTGAATAAACATGTCTTCAAGTTGGCATCATCGGAGGTGAAATCCACTAGATAGAGATTGTTGTATCTAAAGCCTTGGAATATCACTTAAGCATTATCCATCTTTGGCACTACCACTTCATTCTTGGTGAATAGACATTAAAAGCCAGGATCACACAATTGCCCAACGGATAGCAAATTGAAACTCAATGAAGCAACAAGAAGCACATTTGATATTGAGTGATCATTTGATATTGCTACTTTGCCCAACCCTTGAACTTTGCCTTTTGAATTGTCACCAAATGTAATCTTCTCTTGATTATCCACATTCTCATCAAGTGAGGTGAACATGCGAGGATCACCGGTCATATGTTGTGTGCAACCACTATCAATGACCCAATGACTTCCACCGGTCTTGTAGTTCACCTACACACACAAGAGATTAAGCTTGTTGTTTAGGGACCCAAACTTGTTGAGGGCCCTTGACTTTCTCAACTAGTGACTTTGCAACCCAAATTTGGTTAGGCCTATTCTTGTTTGGTGGTCCTAAGAACATGACCTTGATTTTGCCACTCGTATCTTTTCTAAGCATGTAGTGAGCATTGAAAGCAAAGGGTCTAGCATGCTTGGGCAAGGGTTGAGGTGGTGGCGTTTCACACTCATGAGCAAAGTGACCTTCTTGTCCACACTCAAAGCATCTCTTTGGCTTTGGCTTTGGCTTGTGTTGATGTTGCTTTTGCTTGTGTTGTTGAACTTTCTTCTCCAAGAATCCAATACCACTCTTGTCCATCTTCATGACAGTATTCATGAGTAGCTCACTTTGAAGATATTGGCCTCTCGTGAACTTTTTCAAGCCGATGGTAAGATGCTCTTTCTCCAACTTGAGTATCTTGTTTTCTTCTTGGAGAGCTTCACTTGATTGGCTCTTTTCATAGGCTCTTTCCATTTTAAGCCTCTTGTTCTCTTCTCTAAGCATCTCGAGATCAAGAGCCATATCATAGTCACCGTCTTGAGTCTCTATGACAATTGACCTTTGGGTTGATAACTTCTCAAGATTCTTTTTAAGCTTTTCATTCTCATTCTTAATCTTGACATAGTCATCATATGTGTCGGCCATAACCACTTTCTTGCCTTTGCTACTAGAACCTTGCTCAATGCTCTCATCAATCAAATCATCACATGATGTGGCTATATCAATCTTAACAACATTGTTAGTAGCATCGCGTGGCTCATTTGATAGAAGATCATAAGCAACAACAAGAGCATCATGATTGACTTTGAGGGTTGTGTATTGTTCTTTTAGCAAGTCATTTCTAGTGGTGAGCTCATTGTGTATCCCCTCAAGTTTATCATGTTTTTCTTTAAGCTCTTTTAGAGAATATTTGAGCTCCTTGAGTGAGGATGACACAAGCTTGTTTTCATCTCTAAGCTCATCACTACCTTTTGTGGCAATGTCATACTTTGCAAGAAGAGAATCATTTTCAAGTTCTAGATTTTCATTTTTGGCTCTAGTCTTTCTTATGATTTTAGAGTAGTTATTGAGCAATGAAACAAGTTCATCATAAGAAGGTGTTTCAAATTCTCCATCACTATCACTATAGTCATCATCACTTTGTACCTTCCGATCACCCTTGGCCATGAGGCATAGGTGTGTAGAGGATGATGGCGGCGGTGGTGGTGGAGGTAGAGAAGTCCCAATCACAAGAGCAGCCACCTTCTCCTTTTCATCATCACTATCTTCACCAGAAGAGCCATTTGAAGATTCAATATCCGTGAGCCAATCACCAACAATATAAGCCTTGCCACTCTTCTTCTTGTGATGTTGTTTCTTCTTGCCATCCTTCTTTTTGTATGACTTTTCTTTCTTCTTCTCATCTTCACTACTTGATTCATATTTCTTGCCCTTGTGCTTGTTCTTGTAGTTCTCTTTCTTGGGATTAGGGTAATTATGAGCTAGATGACCAAGATGACCACAATTGTAGCATTGCATTTCGGAGAGAGGCTTTCTCTTGCTACTTGTGAAGAATTTCTTCTTCTTGGAGTCAAAGTTGACACCACTCTTGTGTAGCTTCTTAAGCATCTTGGTGGTCTTCTTCACCATGAGAGCAGTGTTTGTATCATCATGCTCATCACCACTTGAGCTACCAAGATCAACCTCAATAGTCTTGGCTTTGCCTTTCTTCTCTTGACTAGCCTTGAACGCCAAGTCTTTCTTCTTGTCGGAAGATGAGCCTTCTTGTGGAGTGATGTGCATGTACATCTCATGAGTATTAATCTTCCCCAATATTTGAGTTGGTGTAGTGGTGGAAAGATCCGCTTGGTGAAGCACGGTGACAATGTGGCCATACTTGTCAATGGGTATGACACACAAGATCTTTCTCACAACATCGGATGGCACCATTTGTGTGAGTCCAAGTCCATTTAGCTCCTCTACAAGAACATTCAAGCGTGAGTACATTTCATTAGCATTCTCATGAGGACGCATCTCAAATGAATTAAGCTTTTGCATGACAAGATGATAACGTTCCTCATGCTCACTCTTGGTTCCCTCATGGAGAGCACAAATGTCCGACCATAGAGCATGGGCGTCTTTGTGGTTCCGGACGTGATTAAACACATCTTTGCAAATGCCTCTAAAGATGATGTTTTTGGCCTTTGCATTCCATTTCTCATTTTCCTCTTCATGAGGAGTGAGTGAGGTAGCATCCTTAGGTTTTGGGAAACCATGAATGGCAGCACGATAGCAATTTATGTCAACCGCCTCAAGGTACGACTCCATATGAATTTTCCAATATCATGTACTATTTCTGACAGCACACGTCACAGTGACATCGGACGCACCATGGCACCCCATCGGGCGCGTCCGTTGGTCGTTGGCCCTCTCTGGAACCTCTCTGTAAAGACATCGGACGCACCTACAGTCACATCCGATGCCTCACATGCGCGGGCTCAAGTGAACAGTGCCAGCGTCGCGTCCGACGCAGCCCCACCGCCGCGTCCGATGTGGCATGGCTGGCAACTGTGCACTCCCTGTACTCATCGGACGCGTCCGATGTATACAGGGCTAGCGTCCGATGCCCTTTTAAGGGCTCTCTCAACTCCGGATCGCGAGCTATCTTAACGACTTTTGTTCCACTCGATCTTTGGGCTGTCAGAAATAGTACATGATATTGGAAAATTCATATGGAGTCGTACCTTGAGGCGGTTGACATAAATTGCTATCGTGCTGCCATTCATGGTTTCCCAAAACCTAAGGATGCTACCTCACTCACTCCTCATGAAGAGGAAAATGAGAAATGGAATGCAAAGGCCAAAAACATCATCTTTAGAGGCATTTGCAAAGATGTGTTTAATCACGTCCGGAACCACAAAGACGCCCATGCTCTATGGTCGGACATTTGTGCTCTCCATGAGGGAACCAAGAGTGAGCATGAGGAACGTTATCATCTTGTCATGCAAAAGCTTAATTCATTTGAGATGCGTCCTCATGAGAATGCTAATGAAATGTACTCACGCTTGAATGTTCTTGTAGAGGAGCTAAATGGACTTGGACTCACACAAATGGTGCCATCCGATGTTGTGAGAAAGATCTTGTGTGTCATACCCATTGACAAGTATGGCCACATTGTCACCGTGCTTCACCAAGCGGATCTTTCCACCACTACACCAACTCAAATATTGGGGAAGATTAATACTCATGAGATGTACATGCACATCACTCCACAAGAAGGCTCATCTTCCGACAAGAAGAAAGACTTGGCGTTCAAGGCTAGTCAAGAGAAGAAAGGCAAAGCCAAGACTATTGAGGTTGATCTTGGTAGCTCAAGTGGTGATGAGCATGATGATACAAACACTGCTCTCATGGTGAAGAAGACCACCAAGATGCTTAAGAAGCTACACAAGAGTGGTGTCAACTTTGACTCCAAGAAGAAGAAATTCTTCACAAGTAGCAAGAGAAAGCCTCTCTCCGAAATGCAATGCTACAATTGTGGTCATCTTGGTCATCTAGCTCATAATTACCCTAATCCCAAGAAAGAGAACTACAAGAACAAGCACAAGGGCAAGAAATATGAATCAAGTAGTGAAGATGAGAAGAAGAAAGAAAAGTCATACAAAAAGAAGGATGGCAAGAAGAAACAACATCACAAGAAGAAGAGTGGCAAGGCTTATATTGTTGGTGATTGGCTCACGGATATTGAATCTTCAAATGGCTCTTCTGGTGAAGATAGTGATGATGAAAAGGAGAAGGTGGCTGCTCTTGTGATTGGGACTTCTCTACCTCCACCACCACCGCCGCCATCATCCTCTACACACCTATGCCTCATGGCCAAGGGTGATCGGAAGGTACAAAGTGATGATGACTATAGTGATAGTGATGGAGAATTTGAAACACCTTCTTATGATGAACTTGTTTCATTGCTCAATAACTACTCTAAAATCATAAGAAAGACTAGAGCCAAAAATGAAAATCTAGAACTTGAAAATGATTCTCTTCTTGCAAAGTATGACATTGCCACAAAAGGTAGTGATGAGCTTAGAGATGAAAACAAGCTTGTGTCATCCTCACTCAAGGAGCTCAAATATTCTCTAAAAGAGCTTAAAGAAAAACATGATAAACTTGAGGGGATACACAATGAGCTCACCACTAGAAATGACTTGCTAAAAGAACAATACACAACCCTCAAAGTCAATCATGATGCTCTTGTTGTTGCTTATGATCTTCTATCAAATGAGCCACGCGATGCTACTAACAATGTTGTTAAGATTGATATAGCCACATCATGTGATGATTTGATTGATGAGAGCATTGAGCAAGGTTCTAGTAGCAAAGGCAAGAAAGTGGTTATGGCCGACACATA
>JAHUYU010001008.1:0-16737 GCA_030439765.1 Tripidium arundinaceum | reverse complement strand
GGTTCATGCTATACGATCGACGACACCCCCCCCCCCCCACACACACACGGAGGCGACGGTGGTTGATGGGAGTGGGGGAGAGGTGGGCTGATAACGAGGAGAGGGGGAGGTATGTTTTAATAAAGGACGCTGAGAGACTAACAAGACATAAAATATTGGAGATGAGCTTTTGATAGTCTACTAGAGGAGAACAGAAAAGAGACATACTAATAATCATAAGGTACCATCTATATGTACATTTGTTAAGGGATGAAAGATAGGTAATCTGTTGCAGAAGCTTTACTCTAAGAGCGTACGTCCTGAACAATTGCCAAATCCTTAATTGAAGAAAGATTCTATTAGCTATGAAAAAGAGAGATCAACACACTAGTGAAAGTACCGACTCTTGAAAATCACTCTCTCACAACCACAACTCACATATGCCTCTTCACTCCAATGCTCTTTTATTTATTTATTTATTTATTTATTGCTTACAGAGCTCATATGTGAGCTAGCGATTTCTCGTTCCCGTTGAGGACGACACCCTAATAGCTGGTAGACCGATGAGCCATACCAAGGATTAATGAAGAGGTGGTGGTGGCGACGTGTAGGTTAGATTAGAATAATAGGGTTTACATAGTAGTAGCTAGCAAGTGCGTGCATGCGTGCTCACCGTACCGATGCATTGTGAGAGTATAATCCGGGTCGATATATATGATGGAACGCGCGGATTCCCCGGGCCAGGAAACTGTATATGCATATGCATGGTACGACGCGCGTAGTCTCCCTCCCTTTCTGCATGCAGCTGGCCGATATGCATGGATCCGTCGTCGTCTGCAAATTCCGCGTGCGGCCATACTGCGCGGCCGGATCGGACGACTGAACGGCGGCGCGGCGTGCACGCATGTGCATCTCGATGGGATGTGTGCGAGCGGTGGACGAACATGCATGTCCCTGGCCTGCTGTCTCTCGTCGGCACTGCACATCAGTGGTGTCTCGATCGTCTGCATGCACATCAGTGTTTTCTACTATATACTCCTATATACGTATGTCTGCAACTGCAATTCTACGTACATGCAGGGTTAAAAAAACCGCTCGGTTTACCACGGTTTACCACGGTTACCGCCCTAACCGGGCCGGACCGGTTCCGGTCCGGTCCGGTTAGGTATTTCCCAAATTCAAATTTAAAATTTGAAAAAAAATACTAAAAAAATTCCTAAAATAGTTCATGATTTATAGAAGCCAATGGTGTAAAATTTTTTCAAATTGGAGTTCGTTTAGTATTTATTTATACGAATAGAAGTTTGAAAAAAAAGAAGAAAAAAAAACCGGTCCCGGCCCGTTAAGGCCCATGAGGCCCATTAGGCCGCCACGGGCACAAAACAAGCCGGGAGCTCGCGCGGGGGGAGGGGGGGGGGGGTCAACGCGCCGAGCGTCTTATCCTCTCCCGTCCGCCCCCCGTCCGCCCCCCGCCCGCGCCGACCGCCCGCCGCCGCCGGCTAACCGCTCCGAAGGCTCGGTTTACCGCCCGGTCCGGGCGGTTTACCGAGCGCCCGCCGCGCCGTCGGCTAACCGCCCGGATCCTGCGGTTAACCGCTCGGGAATCGCGTTTACCGCCGGATCCGCGGCTAACCGCCAGGTACGTTTTTTTTGTTTTTTTTCTTTAGAGTAGTATTAGGATTTAGGTAGAATTTGTGTTATGATTTAGGATAGGTTTTTGGTTAGGTTTTAGGTAGGATTTATTTTAGGATGTTTTTTTTAGGATTTAGGATTAGAGGTAGGATTTGTGGTATGATATATATTTTAGGTATATATTATGTGACTTTGTGTATATATTGTGACTTTGTGTATGTTAGGTATATATTTTAGGTATATTTTAGGTATATATTGTGGTAGGATTTGTGATAGGATTTAGGATACATTTTATTTAGGTGTGACTTTGTGTTGTCCGTTTATGCAGGTAGACAATGTCAGGTAGAAACAGAGACGTTGTATGGGAGCATGGTGAAAATCTTGCTCCTGGATGGAGATGCAGTTATTGTCATGTGACGAAAGCAGGCGGTGGTTGCACTAGATTTAAACAGCATTTGGCTGGGCACGGGGCGGACACCTTGCATTGCGACCGTGTGCCACCAGATGTGCGTGCGTACTTTCAGCGAGATCTTGACAGAGCTAAGAAGACGACTGCTGACCGGGCTCGACTAAGGTTGGCACGAGAAAAAGCTGCAGCGGAGAGAAACCATCCCCTCGGTGATGATGAATATGAGGCTCAGATGAAGGAAGCACTAAACCAGTCGAGAGCAGAATATGACTACGAGCAGAGGGTGCAACAGAGAGGAGGTAATTACGACCGTGGAGGGGGTAGTGGTGGTGGTGGTGGTTCGCATGGTGGGAATCCTATTGACAGGTTGTTTAGAAGAGCAGGATCACGGAGGGAGACTCCAGTGGAGGTGGAGGACTATCATGTGGCAGCGGGTGGGAGGAGAGGAATGCACCAACAAAGGATTGATACAAGGTCTTGGACGCAGAAGGGGAAAAATGCAAAGGAAGCTATTGGTAAAGCTTGGGGAAAGTTTTTCCATTATGTAGGAATCCCAGGACGAAATGCCGACAATCCGTACTTTGTCAGTGCGGTCCGAGAGACACAGAAGTGGGGTAAGTACCTATACTTGGAGACCTATGGTCTTATGTATATTTCCATATTCTCATTCTTTGCTTATGGTTTCAGGTGAAGGGCATCGCGTCACCCACTGGAAGGGATATTGATGGTAAGTACCTAGATCAGAATGAGAAAGACTTGAAGGATAGGTATGCGAAGTTTCAGAGGAGTGGCCCAACTTTGGCGTCACGTTGATGTGTGATTCATGGACTGGCCCACTAAAATGAGTGTCATAAACTTTCTGATTTATTGCAATGGGGTCATATGGTTTCACAAACCCATTGATGCATCTGAAAAAAGTCAAGATGCTAACTATTTGTACAGGGTACGTCCTAAACATAGTTGTCATGTGTTTCTTTTTATTTATATATATATATATATGTGTATATATAATATGTTCTGCATTTTTTCAGGGGATTCGGAAGGTGGTGGAGGAGATTGGTGCCGAGCATATTGTCCATGTGGTCACCGACAATGGCGCCAACTACAAGAAAGCTTGCAACTCACTGAAAGAGGAGTATGGACACATTGTTTGGACACCTTGTCTGGCACACACCATCAACTTGATGTTGAAGGATATTGGTAACAGGACCGATCATGCAGGTATGTTGCAAGTATGCAAGCGAATTTTAACTTGGTTGCACAACCATTCTCAGTTGAATCATATGATGAAGAAAGCAATTGGTGGTGAGTTGGTCAAGTGGAATGGCACTAGATTTGGGACCAACTACATGTTTCTAGAGAGCTTTCATCGAAAATGTGAACAGTTCATGCAGTGGATGGCATCTCCTGAGTTTTTGCAGAGCAACTGGGCACGCACTGAAGAAGGTCGATATGCTCATGTAAGGTTGTCAAATATTCGGTGGTGGGAGGGATTGGAATACATCATCAACACAGTTCAACCAATTTACAAGTTCCTTCGTTTCGCTGATCAAGACAAGCGGCCCAACATGTGTGATGTAACATCCCGGCCCAAGGCTTAACAGGATTAATAGGATACTCATACCAACAAGTTGCAACTTCTTTTCCGGAAGCCCATCTCGAAAGAACTCCAAAGTTAAGCGTGCTTGGCCTGGAGCGATGGGTGACCGACCGGGAAGTTCTTCCCGGGTGCGCACGAGTGAGGACAAAGTGCGCAGAAAAGACTTGTGTTGGTCTGTGAGGTCAGTCTATGTCCTAGAAAGCGGCCAGATGTAAGCAGGCCCGGCCTCGAGGAGGCGGGACGTTACAGAATGGTATCAGAGCCGACTCTCGCGGTTTCACGGGCACGTGTGTCGCTGTTGCGCAGGCATGGTGCGCATGGCTGGTGTGGACCCAGAGTGGTCACACAGCATGGCATATGCGCTGGCACTGGACACACGGACGTGGCCAAGAGAGGACGTTCCTGGCTTGGGATTGACCGACGAGGACGTCGGTCTCTTAAGGGGGTGAGGATGTAACATCCCGGCCCAAGGCTTAACAGGATTAATAGGATACTCATACCAACAAGTTGCAACTTCTTTTCCGGAAGCCCATCTCGAAAGAACTCCAAAGTTAAGCGTGCTTGGCCTGGAGCGATGGGTGACCGACCGGGAAGTTCTTCCGGGTGCGCACGAGTGAGGACAAAGTGCGCAGAAAAGACTTGTGTTGGTCTGTGAGGTCAGTCTATGTCCTAGAAAGCGGCCAGATGTAAGCAGGCCCGGCCTCGAGGAGGCGGGACGTTACATGTGACGTGGTGTACGAGTACCAGAATTGCAAACAGGAGTTGGAGTCGTACTTTGGAAGGAATGCGCAAACATGGAATGAGTATAGACAGATTATGGACGCAAGGATTCGTGACGTGTACATAGGGACGTATGTGGGTGCAGGTATGATAATGACTTATGTTGATTTAGCAAGCTCTATATATTGAATATTTACCGTATGCTTATTTGAATCATATGTTGCAGCTGATGTTCTAATCCAAAGCTTACATATAGTTTGGATCCAACTCCAACAATGTTCGGTAGCCTGAAGGAGACATTTCAGCAAATGACGGATGTGCAGTGCGCCGTGCAGGCATTGCAGGAGGCTGAGATTTTTCGACAGAAGCGTGGTGAGTTTGGTTCAGAACTGGCAATGAAAATGGCGATGGATCCAAGGACAACCCCATGTAAGAGATACTCCAAATCTGCACCCATTTGATTTCCTATATTGGAACATATAGCTAACATAATGTGTTCCACTTGCAGCGGCTTGGTGGATGATATTTGGTAGAGATACTCTAAATTTGCAGCGCCTTGCTTTGCGGCTTGTTTCACAATGCATCTCCTCCAGTGGATGCAAGCAGAACTGGAGTACTTTTGCGTTGCTGCATACGAAGGTTCGCAATCGGTTGTCGCACAAGAAACTAAACAGGCTTGTTTATGTCAATTACAACCTTCGGCTGCGACTAGCGGATGTGAACCCACGAAGATATGATGAAGAAGATTTTATCGACCGGTTCGCCAAAGTCTCATTCTATGACCGGAGCAATCCGGTTAAGGAATGGATGGAGTACGGTAGATCTAACCTGCCTCTGTTCTTGATGAGGATTCTGACGAAGTGGACGTCCCTCTGCCATCACATCTTGTTAGGTACATTATATTTATATATATACACAAATGTGTGTGTATGTCTCACCCTGTATTATGTGATTGATTTTATTTATGTGATTCATTTGTTTGTGTTGGCAGTGACCAAATAGACCCGATGATCTACGTCAGGCTACGGGACATGATTGCATCAGTGATTGGACCCGTAGAAATGTGGGTGAAAGTCACCTCGGGAAGAGGAAGATGCAGATGGTGCCTCCGAAGGGTCACGGCAAGCGTCACCGAGGAAAAGGAAAAGCAGTGACCAGCGACACAGAGACTGAGGATGAGGAATACCAGTCCTAGGATAGTGGTGACGATGACAGTAGTGACGATGACAGTGACAATGACGGTGCTGGTGGGAGTGACGGTGGCGGTGGTGGTGGGACAGACGGTGGTGGTGGTGGGAGTGGGGCTGGTACTATTGGTGCTGGTGGTAGTAGTTATGTAGGTCTTCATTTCACAGGTATCCATTGCACCTACATACACACAATTGTTTCTGTCTATGCCTACTAATTATGGTTGATTGCAGGTGAGACCCAATTCACACATGCTACTCAAGACCGTGACCATGGACAACCGACATCGCAGAGGAGAGCATATGCACCGACAGACTACGACACTCCACAATACTCTTCTTCCTCCTACAGCGATACTCACAGCCTACTTATAGCTATCCCATTCCTGACATGACCATGCAGACTCAGACTAGATGGGTGTATGAATGGGAAGACCCCACTTTTTACAATATGTTAGTTCAAGAATGGGAGACAACAGCAGCATGGACATGTCAAACTTGGCAAGATTACAAGGCTGCCCTGCTTAGACAGCGAGGGTATCTCTCTTATGTCCACCGCCGAATATGAAATGTCGTGCCAACAAGGGGTCTTCCCATACATCCTACGTAGTTGACCATGCGAGCGGAAACTATATATTTGTTTGTGTAAGCGACTATATATTGTATTTGTATGCGACTATATATTGTTGCTTTAGTGACTATATATTTAAGCGAATATATATTGTTGCTTTAGTGACTTATGCTATTTTTTACCACATTGTGTGGTCTTTTTACATTAATTTGTGCAAAGGAAGTACCAAAAATTCTTTTTATTCATGCAAAAAAAACTAAACGGTTTGGAGCGGTAACCGCTCAAACCGGGCGGTTACCGCTCCAAACCGGCCGGTAAACCGGAGACAAACCGAACCGAAGGAGCTTTTGAATTCAAATTCAAATTCGACCGGTTACCGGTAAACCGGTCCGGTAAACCGCTACCGGAGGCCGATGGTTTGGGGTGACCGGTCGGTAAAAAAACCCTGCGTACATGTACATATGTGTATATATTAATTACAATATAGAAGCACCGATCATGCATGCAATGGATTGGATCATCTTCGTATATGCTTGGGTCAGGTCAGTCGTCGTGTGCGCACGGCCGGCATGCATGCACGCAGACACCTATCCACCAGGTTCACTTGGCAAGCCGCCGCAGCAGTGTGAAGGAAAGTCCTCTACAGTAATAGCTACGTGTCTTATATTTAGCTAGGAGTATCTTCTTCTTACTGTTTTACTGACTCGATCGATATATCTCCATCGGAATATATACTGACTGAACAGTGATGAATGATCCATCGGACCGGAGCATAAGCATGCATGACTTTCTCATGCTCTGGCCGCTCGCACGATCGAGATACGCTGACACGATAGCTCACCATCCAGCAGGTAAGCCATTAGCCATGCTGCATGATTATTGGCATGACACACACACACACCCATGCAATGCATTTTCGTACCATACACAGCTACCTGCACCCTGCACCAGCACGTACGGCTGGTAAACAACAACAATAATACTAATACTATATATATAGCCAGTACAGTACGTGCTGTGGGAATCAAAATCATGCATGGCATCCGGCCATCTGGAAAGTTGATCCATCACAGACGACAGATGAGCTGATCGACTGTGTTGGCTGATTGAAATGAAAGCTTAGCTACTCCTGCTTTACCAGTACCACTACTACAAGCTAAGTGATGACTGTGCAGTGAGTGTGTGTTGAGCCACGGCAAGTGCGAAGCATGCAGTACGCCCGTCTTTCAAAGCACTATACCGTGACACACCCGGCCGGGACACAAACGCAAGCTTCCAAAGCCCACCCCGTTGTCTCCTCCTCGTGCCAGCTAGCTTTTCACCTTTCTAGGATGTTGTAGGTCACGCCGTGCCATTGCTGAAGCCGACACCACGCACTAGCTAGCTAGCTAGTAGGCTACTCACCGCCCACCTTTCTACTCCTCCTCAGTCCGTGAAAACACGCAACTAGGTTACGTGCCGACAAAAATACTTAGATTTAACTAAATTTCTAGTAATATTATTCATATTTATGACTCTAAATTAATTTATTAAACAATATCTTTCGTGTTAATTTAATGGTATATATTTGATATTATAAATATTGATAAGTTTTTATCTATAATAATTAAACTTGAAATGCTAAACTATGATACTGTAATAGAATTACATGTTTTTCTGGACAGTCTATGAGCATGATGCACAATGCATGCCCTGATGACCATCCGTGTCCATCTATTCTACATAGTACTATACAGTCAGCTACTGTATACTGTCCTAGTTCATTCATTCTAGCTAGGCAGCTCGTCGAGACAGTACATCTCGCTCATCTCATCTGCTGTACCCTGGCAGCACATCGTCGCCTAGCTAGCTATAATTAATACTAGCATGCAGTACTATATATCATCATCAGATATTATTCATATCATACTAGGGCTGTGTTTAAATCACTTGAAAAGTGCACTATAAAAAAAAAGATTCTCCGTCACATCAAACTTGCGATACTGCATGGAGTACTAAAGTGGATAAAATCAAAAACTAATTATACAGTTTGGTTGTACTTTGCGAGACGAATGTGTGAGCCTAATTAGTTAATGGTTAGACAATTATTTTTAAATACAAACAAAATGTTACAATGAATTTTGGCGCTTCAAAATTTGGAACTAAACACAGCCTAGGGCTTTATATCCCTGTGCTGCGCCCTCGGGCGGCTATAAATAGCACCCCTAGCAAGCTGCGATCCGATCACAAGTTGCAGTGCCACAGTTAGTTCCAGGCAGCAGATCAGCAGAGACACACGCACAGTGCCAAAGCACTAGCGACCTGCACTGTGATCTGCAGGTACGCTAGCATCTACTCCCTACGTCTACGTGGTAGCTAGCTAGCTAGCCATGGCGAAGAAAAGTGGCCGTGGTGGCCACGCTGCTGGCCCTGACCTCCTCTTGTTCGGCTTCGCCGACGCATGCGGCTGCAGGTGCGGCGGCTCCTGCCCTAGTCCAGGCGCCGGTGGCGGGGGAGGGGTGGTGGTGGTGGAGGTGGGGGTGGCGGATCTGGTGGTGGTGGGGAGCGAGGCGGCGGAGGGAGCGGCGGAGGAGGCGGCAGCGGTGGAGGCGGAGGCGGAGGCGGCGGCGGCGGCGGGACCAGCGGTCGTTGCCCCGTGGACGCGCTGAGCTGGGCGTGTGCGCCAACGTGCTCAACGGGCTGATCAACGTCAACCTGGGGACGCCGCCCAGGACGCCGTGCTGCACGCTGATCCAGGGGCTGGCGGACCTGGAGGCTGCGGTGTGCCTCTGCACCGCCCTGCGAGCCAACATCCTGGGCATCAACCTCAACCTGCCATCAACCTCAGCCTCCTCGTCAACTACTGCGGCAGGCGCGTCCCCTCGGGCTTCCAGTGCTCCTGATCGATCTCATCGTCGCCAACACCCGGCCGGCCGGGCTAAATAATCATGATTTCTCAGCAACAAGCACAAGCTACTAGTGCACAGCACAGTTCTTCGTTCGTCGCTTTAATTTGTTTTGTTTTGCTTTTGCTTGGGTGTGTGTTTCTTCACGAATCTGCTATCCTGCATGCAGCATGCAACATGTCCATCGTCGCGTCGTCCTGTGTTTGTGCTGGATGGATCCAGGATCGATCGTGTCGAGAGGCCTGGCGGGACCCGACACGACGATCTCCATCTATGAATATAAATACCATTATTACAGTGTGGTAATTATCTGTGTGATCTGATGGATGAATGTAGTAGTTGGCCTGATGTATACCTGAATTACCTGCGATATATGGATGAATGAGCAAGGTTCTCGTCCTCGTCGTACGTAGGCACTATATGCACCAGATAGTAGATATTTTGCCCCAGCACGTACAAATAATTAACTCATAATCCTGCTATATGAATTCATCAATCTTAACAAATGCAGTACTAGTTGTTTACTAATCCATGTGTATGCATGCATTATGCTCACAAATCACATGATGCAACGTATGTAACAACAACTGCACATGCAATACAGTAGATGATCGATGCATATATCAGCACGCATGCACTTGCATACAGATGCAAGCTGTTGCGGGCTTGGCCTTGCATGAAGAGAAATCATGCCGGCCGACCGATGGGTGTCGCGCGAATGAATAGGGTGTCATTTGCCATGCATGCATGCCACCGATCGAGAGCGAGACCGAGACAGCGTATATGTATGTGGACACGTGCATGCATGGACCTCGATGTGCGTGTGCGGTGTGCCGCGCGCTGAGATGGCACGCAGGTGGCCCCTAGCTCTGTAGCAGATAGATATTTTTGCATGCATGCTACCATCCAGCAAAATAGTACTACTACTCAGCTCCAAAATGTGTAATAGTAGTAAGTAGGTGTCATAAGTCGATTTTTTGTTATTTTGTCAGATCTGAGCCTATAGAATAATAATGCAAACCCCCCCTCCCAGTTCTAAATAAGTGTTGACTATGGTATCTAGTGATCTATCTAATGACTAGGTCTCCAAAAAAATAAATAGCGTCGGTCAAACCTTTTAAAGTTTGACTAGGTTCTCCAAATAAGTTTATGATGAAAATAGATTAAATGATCTATTTAATGATACTAACTATTTACTATAGATTTTAAAACTTCTCGAATATATTTGATCAAAGATAAAAACATTAACTCGTCGGGAAGCGAGAACGATATTTATTTTGGAACAGAGGTAAGTACAAAGTAACCTAACTCAGTTTTATAAATCCACCATGAGTTACTATATGTTTTAGATATATTACATATAGCTGTGAAGGTAACTTTTATATAAAAAATATGATAAAGTTAGAGAAAAAATATGAGTAGAAACAGTCATTTTGACATTTTGAAATGGATGAACGGAGTAGGAGTATATATACTTTTAAAGGATCGTCCTTTTTCCATCAAATTAAATAAAGGATCTTAGTAAGTATACAGAGCGATTAAACTTGGCTATATGCAGTGAATAATATATCGATGTGATGTAGCCAAAACCTACGTAGCTAGGAGTAGGGACGACTTGCAGCAGGGTACGTATACGCGTTCTTGTTTCTACATGAAAGAAAGAAAGAAAAAAGCAAGTGACAGCTTGCGATAGAGAGAAAGTGATACATGAATGCATGCATGATATGATACCAGTTGACGATCATATACTCTCCTGTAAGACTAGTCGTCGCCGGCATGTGGACAGGCAAGGCGAGGCGGACGTTTATTTTGTAGGTACGCGCAGCCCGTGAACCCTAGGGTTTTGTTGGCTTGCGCGGCCGGCCGGCCGGGGACGAAGCGAGGGCCCCTCCACCACACGGCCCCATCACGATGCACGTACGTGTACGCCTGCCTGTGACTAGTCGTCTAAAGCCGCCGTTCCATATACGAATGAATTTGCAATCCATAGTCGTCACTGCCAGTGCAGTGATATCGATAGTCCTTCCATTCCATATATTTTTTAATCTCTCTCTCCGTTCCAATTTAGGTCATCAATTTTGCATTTCTACGTACACAACTTTTATTACGTGTCTAGACATCTATCTAGTTGCATAATAAAAAACTACGTTTTCTAGAAAATACAAAATGACTTATCATTATGCATACATGCATGTACACATAGAGTGGTTCAATTCCTTTATGCATGCATCGTGTCCCTTGTCACTACTATATTACACGCATGCATGCATTTGTAACGGAAAGGGAGTTCTCTAGCTTGGGTTACACCGTTATGGGCGGATCTATATAAACTGTTGTGGGGGCATAGCTCCGGCTACCCCGTAAGAAAGGGAGAATATCTAGTCTGATTATGAATTCTCCACATGTAATTCTAGTAACATTGATACTCTGTAATCCTACTATGACTCTTACATCATAACTAACTAGAAGACTTGCCTCCTGGGATCTATAGTATTAGTATTATTGTTGTTGTTTTACCAGCAGTACGTAGCTGCTGGTGCAGGGTGCAGGTAGCTGTGTATGTACGAAAATGCATTGCATGGTGTGTGTGTGTGTGTCATGCCAATAATCATGCATGCATGGCTAATGGCTTACCTGCTGGATGGTGAGCTATCGTGTCAGCGTATCTCGATCGTGCGAGCGGCCAGAGCATGAGAAAGTCATGCATGCTTATGCTCCGGTCCGATGGATCATTCATCACTGTTCAGTCAGTATATATTCCGATGGAGATATATCGATCGAGTCAGTAAAACAGTAAGAAGAAGATACTCCTAGCTAAATATAAGACACGTAGCTATTACTGTAGAGGACTTTCCTTCACACTGCTGCGGCGGCTTGCCAAGTGAACCTGGTGGATAGGTGTCTGCGTGCATGCATGCCGGCCGTGCGCACACGACGACTGACCTGACCCAAGCATATACGAAGATGATCCAATCCATTGCATGCATGATCGGTGCTTCTATATTGTAATTAATATATACACATATGTACATGTACGCAGGGTTTTTTTACCGACCGGTCACCCCAAACCATCGGCCTCCGGTAGCGGTTTACCGGACCGGTTTACCGGTAACCGGTCGATTTGAATTTGAATTCAAAAGCTCCTTCGGTTCGGTTTGTCTCCGGTTTACCGGCCGGTTTGGAGCGGTAACCGCCCGGTTTGAGCGGTTTACCGCTCCAAACCGTTTAGTTTTTTTTGCATGAATAAAAGAATTTTTGGTACTTCCTTTGCACAAATTAATGTAAAAAGACCACACAATGTGGTAAAAAATAGCATAAGTCACTAAAGCAACAATATATATTCGCTTAAATATATAGTCACTAAAGCAACAATATATAGTCGCATACAAATACAATATATAGTCGCTTACACAAACAAATATATAGTTTCCGCTCGCATGGTCAACTACGTAGGATGTATGGGAAGACCCCTGTTGGCACGACATTTCATATTCGGCGGTGGACATAAGAGAGATACCTCGCTGTCTAAGCAGGGCAGCCTTGTAATCTTGCCAAGTTTGACATGTCCATGCTGCTGTTGTCTCCCATTCTTGAACTAACATATTGTAAAAAGTGGGGTCTTCCCATTCATACACCCATCTAGTCTGGTCTGCATGGTCATGTCAGGAATGGGATAGCTATAAGTAGGCTGTGAGGTATCGCTGTAGGAGGAAGAAGAGTATTGTGGAGTGTCGTAGTCTGTCGGTGCATATGCTCTCCTCTGCGATGTCGGTTGTCCATGGTCACGGTCTTGAGTAGCATGTGTGCATTGGGTCTCACCTGCAATCAACCATAATTAGTAGGCATAGACAGAAACAATTGTGTGTATGTAGGTGCAATGGATACCTGTGAAATGAAGACCTACATAACTACTACCACCAGCACCAATAGTACCAGCCCCACTCCCACCACCACCACCGTCTGTCCCACCACCACCGCCACCGTCACTCCCACCAGCACCGTCATTGTCACTGTCATCGTCACTACTGTCATCGTCACCACTATCCTAGGACTGGTGGGAGTGACGGTGGCGGTGGTGGTGGGACAGACGGTGGTGGTGGTGGAGTGGGGCTGGTACTATTGGTGCTGGTGGTAGTAGTTATGTAGGTCTTCATTTCACAGGTATCCATTGCACCTACATACACACATTGGTTCTGTCTATGCCTACTAATTATTGGTGATTGCAGGTGAGACCCAATTCACACATGCTACTCAAGACCGTGACCATGGACAACCGACATCGCAGAGGAGAGCATATGCACCGACAGACTACGACACTCCACAATACTCTTCTTCCTCCTACAGCGATACCTCACAGCCTACTTATAGCTATCCCATTCCTGACATGACCATGCAGACTCAGACTAGATGGGTGTATGAATGGGAAGACCCCACTTTTTACAATATGTTAGTTCAAGAATGGGAGACAACAGCAGCATGGACATGTCAAACTTGGCAAGATTACAAGGCTGCCCTGCTTAGACAGCGAGGTATCTCTCTTATGTCCACCGCCGAATATGAAATGTCGTGCCAACAAGGGGTCTTCCCATACATCCTACGTAGTTGACCATGCGAGCGGCAACTATCTATTGTTTGTGTAAGCGACTATATATTGTATTTGTATGCGACTATATAGTGTGCTTTAGTGACTATATATTTAAGCGAATATATATTGTTGCTTTAGTGACTTATGCTATTTTTTACCACATTGTGTGGTCTTTTTACATTAATTTGTGCAAAGGAAGTACCAAAATTCTTTGTATTCATGCAAAAAAAACTAACGGTTTGGAGCGGTAAACCGCTCAAACCGGGCGGTTACCGCTCCAAACCGGCCGGTAAACCGGAGACAAACCGAACCGAAGGAGCTTTGAATTCAAATTCAAATTCGACCGGTACCGGTAAACCGGTCCGGTAAACCGCTCCGGAGGCCGAGGTTTGGGGTGACCGGTCGGTAAAAAAACCCTGCGTACATGTACATATGTGTATATTAATTACAATATAGAAGCACCGATCATGCATGCAATGGATTGGATCATCTTCGTATATGCTTGGGTCAGGTCAGGAATGGGATAGCTATAAGTAGGCTGTGAGGTATCGCTGTAGGAGGAAGAAGAGTATTGTGGAGTGTCGTAGTCTGTCGGTGCATATGCTCTCCTCTGCGATGTCGGTTGTCCTGGTCACGGTCTTGAGTAGCATGTGTGAATTGGGTCTCACCTGCAATCAACCATAATTAGTAGGCATAGACAGAAACAATTGTGTGTATGTAGGTGCATGGATACCTGTGAAATGAAGACCTACATAACTACTACCACCAGCACCAATAGTACCAGCCCCACTCCCACCACCACCACCGTCTGTCCCACCACCACCGCCACCGTCACTCCCACCAGTCCTAGGATAGTGGTGACGATGACAGTAGTGACGATGACCGTGACAATGACGGTGCTGGTGGGAGTGACGGTGGCGGTGGTGGTGGGACAGACGGTGGTGGTGGTGGGAGTGGGGCTGGTACTATTGGTGCTGGTGGTAGTAGTTATGTAGGTCTTCATTTCACAGGTATCCATTGCACCTACATACACACAATTGTTTCTGTCTATGCCTACTAATTATGGTTGATTGCAGGTGAGACCCAATTCACACATGCTACTCAAGACCGTGACCATGGACAACCGACATCGCAGAGGAGAGCATATGCACCGACAGACTACGACACTCACAATACTCTTCTTCCTCCTACAGCGATACCTCACAGCCTACTTATAGCTATCCCATTCCTGACATGACCATGCAGACTCAGACTAGATGGGTGTATGAATGGGAAGACCCCACTTTTTACAATATGTTAGTTCAAGATGGGAGACAACAGCAGCATGGACATGTCAAACTTGGCAAGATTACAAGGCTGCCCTGCTTAGACAGCGAGGTATCTCTCTTATGTCCACCGCCGAATATGAAATGTCGTGCCAACAAGGGTCTTCCCATACATCCTACGTAGTTGACCATGCGAGCGGAAACTATATATTGTTTGTGTAAGCGACTATATTGTATTTGTATGCGACTATATATTGTTGCTTTAGTGACTATATATTTAGCGAATATATATGTTGCTTTAGTGACTTATGCTATTTTTTAACCACATTGTGTGGTCTTTTACATTAATTTGTGCAAAGGAAGTACCAAAAATTCTTTTTATTCATGCAAAAAAAACTAAACGGTTTGGAGCGGTAAACCGCTCAAACCGGGCGGTTACCGCTCCAAACCGGCCGGTAAACCGGAGACAAACCGAACCGAAGGAGCTTTTGAATTCAAATTCAAATTCGACCGGTTACCGGTAAACCGGTCCGGTAACCGCTACCGGAGGCCGATGGTTTGGGGTGACCGGTCGGTAAAAAAACCCTGCGTACATGTACATATGTGTATATATTAATTACAATATAGAAGCACCGATCATGCATGCAATGGATTGGATCATCTTCGTATATGCTTGGGGTCAGGTCAGTCGTCGTGTGCGCACGCCGGCATGCATGCACGCAGACACCTATCCACCAGGTTCACTTGGCAAGCCGCCGCAGCAGTGTGAAGGAAAGTCCTCTACAGTAATAGCTACGTGTCTTATATTTAGCTAGGAGTCTTCTTCTTACTGTTTTACTGACTCGATCGATATATCTCCATCGGAATATATACTGACTGAACAGTGATGAATGATCCATCGGACCGGAGCATAAGCATGCATGACTTTCTCATGCTCTGGCCGCTCGCACGATCGAGATACGCTGACACGATAGCTCACCATCCAGCAGGTAAGCCATTAGCCATGCATGCATGATTATGGCATGACACACACACACACACCATGCAATGCATTTCGTACATACACAGCTACCTGCACCCTGCACCAGCAGCTACGTACTGCTGGTAAAACAACAACAATAATACTAATACTATATATCCCAGAGGCAAGTCTTCTAGTTAGTTATGATGTAAGAGTCATAGTAGGATTACAGAGTATCAATGTTACTAGAATTACATGTGGAGAATTCATAATCAGACTAGATATTCTCCCTTTCTTACGGGGTAGCCGGAGCTATGCCCCCACAACAGTTTATATAGATCCGCCCATAACGGTGTAACCCAAGCTAGAGAACTCCCTTTCCGTTACAAATGCATGCATGCGTGTAAATAGTAGTGACAAGGGACACGATGCATGCATAAAGGAATTGAACCACTCTATGTGTACATGCATGTATGCATAATGATAAGTCATTTTGTATTTTCTAGAAAACGTAGTTTTTTATTATGCAACTAGATAGATGTCTAGACACGTAATAAAAGTTGTGTACGTAGAAATGCAAAATTGATGACCTAAATTGGAACGGAGAGAGAGATTAAAAAATATATGGAATGGAAGACTATCGATATCACTGCACTGGCAGTGACGACTAGGATTGCAAATTCATTCGTATCTGGAACGGCGGCTTTAGACGACTAGTCACAGGCAGGCGTACACGGACGTGCATCGTGATGGGGCCGTGTGGTGGAGGGGCCCTCGCTTCGTCCCCGGCCGGCCGGCCGCGCAAGCCAACAAAACCCTAGGGTTCACGGGCTGCGCGTACCTACAAAATAAACGTCCGCCTCGCCTTGCCTGTCCACATGCCGGCGACGACTAGTCTTACAGGAGAGTATATGATCGTCAACATGGTATCATATCATGCATG
>JAHUYU010002843.1:0-11833 GCA_030439765.1 Tripidium arundinaceum | reverse complement strand
ACTCCCCAGTGCTGCAAAAAAAAAAAAAAAAAAACTGATTTGCCGTTCTGATCAAAAGCACTTGCTCCGGATTCTTCCTTTGTTTTTTTACCCTAGTGGCTTCAATTCCTGGTCAAATGCAAAAAGGTTCTTATCCGATGCTTTAGAATCTGTGCACAAAGAGTTTGGCATCTTGTCCTACATGCTTTAGTTGGGAAATGACGATAACCTATTCCACTGAGGGTAGATGATTTTGTTATCCACCTCTTGCTGTGCATACACAATTGTATCATTATGCTGGAGGCCTTGAATGAAGTTCTTCCTTCTTCTTGCACTAACTCTCAAGAGGAAGAGCTTGGAGTTGGTTCCAGCAGCCCTTACTACGCTTAGCCTTGAGCATTGCTTTGCTCTAAGCTTATCTACTGCTATTAGGCCAAGATATCGCTGCTTCAATTGACTATAAAACTATAGTTCTTCTTGGCTCAACAATATGTACTCTTGCACCACATCAAAGATCCAAATGAGTTGTTTCGCTGCTGTCAACAACAATTTATAGTTGCCAAATTTTGATCGTGCCCAACTCCTAAGAGCCGAGGCAGTCTGCTGTAATTTTGTTTGCAGTCGTAGGAATGGATTTGTTACAGAGAGATCCCTATTCCATGCTTGGCTGACTTCTTCCATGAATCCAGGGAGCTTAGGCTAAAAGTACTCGAATCTAGAACTTCTTATAGGTTCAGATTCAGATCAACTTAAATACCATAGCCGAAAAATACATGGTCTCTAGTACCAAACGCTGCTAATGTGTGCGGGGCGGCGATTCTTGTCTAGAATCGGAACATTTCCAAACAGGCAAACAGCCTAGTATCATATATATTCATTCGATCAGGCCCAACCCTGCCCAATGAGAATGATAGACCTCTGATCGCCTCTTTGGTCTCCTCGACGTCCTCACTGCATCTGCCTATCAAACAGCACATACGAGAGATTGCTAGGTTACAACAGGCCTTCCCCTTGAAATATAAGGTTGTGTTTGATGCGAGGACGAGGAGGGATGGGATGAGACGGCCCCGAGATGAGGACTGTTTGGTTCGGAGGTAAGCGGGGGCGAGGATGTCCCACGAGAGAATATTCACTCAAGATCCGGGTTCGGTTCGCCCCTGAAAAAAGCAGACGGAGACGTCCTCAATGGGACGAGTGCTGCACGGTCCGCACGCGCATGTGAGAAGAACGAGAGGACGAGCGGAGGCTTGCCGCATTTGAGGAAGAAGGAAGAAGCAGGGACTCACCGAAGTTGCCAGAGTCGAGGAAGAAGCGCGCGGGCTCCGCCCCGACCCGATGAACTCTGCCGTGGGGGCGGCTTTGCCTCCGGACCCGGCAACCTCCGCCCTCGGCCCCGGGGAATCGGCGAGATTCGCCACTAGACCCCTCCTAGGACGGGCGGGGCGGCGCGCAGCAGCGCTCGTGACGGAGGATGCGGGGTGCGCGAGTCCACTGTTGGGGACGAAAGAGATAAGGCAGCTCGCGACGATGAAGAAAAAGAAAAAAACAACTGACGAGTAGGCCCCACCTGTCAGAGGGTGATCCTACTTTTGATGTCTCTGGAACAAGCAAAAAATAGGTTAGTCGCATCCCTCTTCAACCAAACAGAAATTAGAGTCGTCCTGTCCTAGAAAAACCAGAGATGGGACCGCCCCACCCTATTTTAACTCCCAACCAAACGCTAGCTAAGACTGTCTCCAATAGCGGGAACCTAAAATAGAGACCCATTCTAAGGTTTAGGTCATGCACAGTGAAAAGTCTCGTACCTTTGTCTTCTCCAACAGCTACTGCATAAGCGGAGCCCGTTTGGCCTGCGTGCTCCAGCCGCCGTGGACCTGCTGCGCCGCGCCGCTCTAAGATCTCCCTACCGCGGACCTGCCTTCCTCCTTCCTCGCTCGCTTCGACTTCATCGCGGTGCCTTCCCCACCGTCTCTGGCACGCCCGCTACGCGCCGCGCCCAGCCAATGGAGCCCAGTCCGAGTACTCGTTGCGGCAGAGCTTGGCGAGGTGGCGGCCCGTCAGCCCGTGGAACCGCCGAGGCGCGCAGCGAGGAGCTGCACGAGGAGGCGCGTCGTCTCCGCCGTCAACGTCCTCTGGCTCTGGCCCGTTCGAGATGGACACGATGACCTTCTCCACCGCCTCGTACGCGCGCTCCTCGAGGTCCTCATCGGCATAGTCCAAACCCGGGCCGGAGGCCAGGAGTAGCGCGCGCCTCGTCAACGGCCTAGCCGCGGCTGCGGCGAAGGCGGAGGCAGCATCCCTCCCCACACGTGCCCGCCTCGCCGTGCCGCTCCCCGCCGGCCTCTTCGCGAGCTCCGAGGGTCGCCTGCGCTGGCCACCGCAGGTTGGTCCCCACGCGCAGACCTCTCCCCACGTCGTCTGCGGCGGGTTGCTCCTTGTGTGGAGGCCACGCCGCCTACGCCGTCCACTGCAGGGCTGTTCCTCGCGCAGAGACTGCGGCCACCGCCTCCCCCTCGATTGCGTGCTGGGCCAGAGATTTGCATAGGTGGAGAGGTGGAGAGGGGTGACGCATCTTTGCCTACTGCATCGCCTGGTACGCAAAATACGGGCCGCGTCTGCACGTCTTCCGTTGGAGGTTGTTTTTTCCATCCAAAACACTGTGCACAATGTATTTTGTGTATGCGTCTCGTTTTTTACGTCTCCTCTCGGAGACAGTCTAAGGTGTCCAATTTTCGATTTATATTTTCGTAGCCGGCCTGTATTTCAGTACGTATATTGGCTTGGCTGCAAAGGAGACCGGCGAATTTAGCCCGGTTAAAAAACTTCAACCTAGAAAATAGTGATAGGGTTGTCTTGGTGAGGTCAAAGAAAAGAACGTAAATTTGCCCACTTATGGCTGTGTTATTTGCGGTTACAGAAGGTTCTGAAATATGTTTGCTCTCATTAGAAGTGAATTTAACCCACAAAAAATAGTGATGAGGCTGTTTTCTATCTTAATAGCAAAGGTTCCGAATATATATGGCGAAATGATGTGTTATTTGCAGTTACAGAAGGTTCCGAATATATATGGCGAAATGCTTCGGGGCCTCAGGTGGATTGCTAGATGATCCTTTCCTCATGCTTCGATCTTTTGACATTCAACCATGCCTTTTTTTTATGGGAAAACATCTTACTAGCTAGCGTGGATCAGCTATATACGGTGAGGAATATACAACTTCATTTTTAATCATGCAACTAAAACTACATATTGCAGTACTAGTTCACCTACATGAATTTGCCATGCTTCCGATATACCAAAGAAGACGTATCTCTCGGTTTCTATGTTTTTCCTTCGTATAAAATCCCTTTTTTCCTTTGTATATAGCCAAAGCCCATTCTTTTTATAAAAAGAAGTGGACACAAGGTAAACAGCGAGTAAAGGGACAGAAGAGATTTCCAGTACAAGAGTAACCTTTATCATGAAATTCGGAACAAAGCATCCAGAGACCTGAATTAGACGCTACACAAGCTTAGACCAAGCCTCCAGTTCTTTCCCAAATCACCCATGAAGTTCTTGGAGGCTGGCTGCTAACCAACATCAGCAGTATGCACTACCTACACCACAGACGACTCGACTCGACTATAAGTTTCAGCAGCTACAAACCTACTAAAGCTAAACCGATCCCCATCCACCATTTACCGACACCTTCTGCAAAGGATTCTTCTGTATTTTCTTTCTTGGCACTCTCCCTCCGCTCTCCAGATGATGACAGATCCCGGCACTATCGCTTTGATGGTGGCCTTCCATCGTCGTCGTCATCACCATCGTCGTCCCCATCACCATCGTCGTCGCCTGACCTCTTCCTCTTTGTAGAGGACTGTGCCTTCACAGAATCCTCACCATCATCTTCTTCTTCGTCAATCGCCTCATCCTCAGCACCATCACCATTTTCTTCCGGTTCAAAGTCGCTTGAGTGTTCTTCGTCTTCAGCCCGGCCAAGGGGCTGAACCAGATACTCAGTTCCCAGCTCCTCCTGCAAAATCAAAATTCCAACAAGCAGTGTAAGTGACATAGTACATATCAGGTCCAATCAGCTTCGCCTTTCCTTTCATAAAGCCAGTTCAATCAAATCAGATCCAAAAAGGACCAGTCAAGTAAGTTTATGGGATCAGACTGACGTGCAAATTTTCATCATATCAGTACACACATAAATCCATTAAAAGGATATCTGAAATAAGTTGTTCGTCACTTCCCAAATACAGCCTCAAGGATTTACAGTAATTTCCAAAGGAAAGATCAATCAACCGAAGAAAGATATGTAATGAAACAACTAGATCCAACAAAAGATGAAGATCTGGAATGGGATCAGACTGACGTGCAAGGTATAATCAAGAGGTGGATAACAAAATCATCTACCCTCAGTGGAATAGGTTATCGTCATTTCCCAACTAAAGCATGTAGGACAAGATGCCAAACTCTTTGTGCACAGATTCTAAAGCATCGGATAAGAACCTTTTTGCATTTGACCAGGAATTGAAGCCACTAGGGTAAAAAAACAAAGGAAGAATCCGGAGCAAGTGCTTTTGATCAGAACGGCAAATCAGTTTTTTTTTTTTTTTTTTGCAGCACTGGGGAGAGCTCTTGGCTCATCCTCAGAAACAGCCTCTGATATGAATCATCATCTCTAAAAGCAGACAAGCTGCAAGAAAACGTTGCCATAATTTCCAGTTGTTTAGATTTACCAAAAACAAACTATAATAAAGATGATATAAAAAGGTTCTTGGATGGTCCCCTGTGAGAAACAGTCCGCACAAATCGCTCCATGAATAAGTACGCAACATGTGCTTTGGATCAGAACGGCTATCAGTTCTTTTGCAGCACAGGGAGAGCTCTTGGCTCGCCTCAGAAACAGCCTCTGATAACAATCATCATCTCCCAAAAGCACAACGAAAATTTAATGGCTTCAATTTTTTCAGATAAAATTTATAGGAAAATTGGAAGACTCGCTAATTTTTACAGCGGGTAAAATTTACAGGGAAAAACAGACCGACAACATTGCTAACTTTTGCAGCGGGTAGAGTTTACACGGACCTAAAGGTGATTTTTGACAAGCAAACAGACTAGAAACACACAAATCCTTGTGGCGAAAAAAATGCTAAGCAGATCTAAATTTATCTGAGAAGAAATTGCTGCAGACACACACAGTGGACATAGATCTAGCAGCACAGAACGATACTAATATAGCAAGAATAATTTTACGAGACTAAGAAATTAGCGAGTCTTCCAATTTTCCTATAAATTTTATCTGAAAAAATTGAAGCCATTAAATTTTCGTTGTGCTTTTGGGAGATGATGATTGTTATCAGAGGCTGTTTCTGAGGCGAGCCAAGAGCTCTCCCTGTGCTGCAAAAGAACTGATAGCCGTTCTGATCCAAAGCACATGTTGCGTACTTATTCATGGAGCGATTTGTGCGGACTGTTTCTCACAGGGGACCATCCAAGAACCTTTTTATATCATCTTTATTATAGTTTGTTTTTGGTAAATCTAAACAACTGGAAATTATGGCAACGTTTTCTTGCAGCTTGTCTGCTTTTAGAGATGATGATTCATATCAGAGGCTGTTTCTGAGGATGAGCCAAGAGCTCTCCCCAGTGCTGCAAAAAAAAAAAAAAAAACTGATTTGCCGTTCTGATCAAAAGCACTTGCTCCGGATTCTTCCTTTGTTTTTTTACCCTAGTGGCTTCAATTCCTGGTCAAATGCAAAAAGGTTCTTATCCGATGCTTTAGAATCTGTGCACAAAGAGTTTGGCATCTTGTCCTACATGCTTTAGTTGGGAAATGACGATAACCTATTCCACTGAGGGTAGATGATTTTGTTATCCACCTCTTGATTATACCTTGCACGTCAGTCTGATCCCATTCCAGATCTTCATCTTTTGTTGGATCTAGTTGTTTCATTACATATCTTTCTTCGGTTGATTGATCTTTCCTTTGGAAATTACTGTAAATCCTTGAGGCTGTATTTGGGAAGTGACGAACAACTTATTTCAGATATCCTTTTAATGGATTTATGTGTGTACTGATATGATGAAAATTTGCACGTCAGTCTGATCCCATAAACTTACTTGACTGGTCCTTTTTGGATCTGATTTGATTGAACTGGCTTTATGAAAGGAAAGGCGAAGCTGATTGGACCTGATATGTACTATGTCACTTACACTGCTTGTTGGAATTTTGATTTTGCAGGAGGAGCTGGGAACTGAGTATCTGGTTCAGCCCCTTGGCCGGGCTGAAGACGAAGAACACTCAAGCGACTTTGAACCGGAAGAAAATGGTGATGGTGCTGAGGATGAGGCGATTGACGAAGAAGAAGATGATGGTGAGGATTCTGTGAAGGCACAGTCCTCTACAAAGAGGAAGAGGTCAGGCGACGACGATGGTGATGGGGACGACGATGGTGATGACGACGACGATGGAAGGCCACCATCAAAGCGATAGTGCCGGGATCTGTCATCATCTGGAGAGCGGAGGGAGAGTGCCAAGAAAGAAAATACAGAAGAATCCTTTGCAGAAGGTGTCGGTAAATGGTGGATGGGGATCGGTTTAGCTTTAGTAGGTTTGTAGCTGCTGAAACTTATAGTCGAGTCGAGTCGTCTGTGGTGTAGGTAGTGCATACTGCTGATGTTGGTTAGCAGCCAGCCTCCAAGAACTTCATGGGTGATTTGGGAAAGAACTGGAGGCTTGGTCTAAGCTTGTGTAGCGTCTAATTCAGGTCTCTGGATGCTTTGTTCCGAATTTCATGATAAAGGTTACTCTTGTACTGGAAATCTCTTCTGTCCCTTTACTCGCTGTTTACCTTGTGTCCACTTCTTTTTATAAAAAGAATGGGCTTTGGCTATATACAAAGGAAAAAAGGGATTTTATACGAAGGAAAAACATAGAAACCGAGAGATACGTCTTCTTTGGTATATCGGAAGCATGGCAAAATTCATGTAGGTGAACTAGTACTGCAATATGTAGTTTTAGTTGCATGATTAAAAATGAAGTTGTATATTCCTCACCGTATATAGCTGATCCACGCTAGCTAGTAAGATTTTTCCCATAAAAAAAAGGCATGGTTGAATGTCAAAAGATCGAAGCATGAGGAAAGGATCATCTAGCAATCCACCTGAGGCCCCGAAGCATTTCGCCATATATATTCGGAACCTTCTGTAACTGCAAATAACACATCATTTCGCCATATATATTCGGAACCTTTGCTATTAAGATAGAAAACAGCCTCATCACTATTTTTTGTGGGTTAAATTTCACTTCTAATGAGAGCAAACATATTTCAGAACCTTCTGTAACCGCAAATAACACAGCCATAAGTGGGCAAATTTACGTTCTTTTCTTTGACCTCACCAAGACAACCCTATCACTATTTTCTAGGTTGAAGTTTTTTAACCGGGCTAATTCGCCGGTCTCCTTTGCAGCCAAGCCAATATACGTACTGAAATACAGGCCGGCTACGAAAATATAAATCGAAAATTGGACACCTTAGACTGTCTCCGAGAGGAGACGTAAAAAACGAGACGCATACACAAAATACATTGTGCACAGTGTTTTGGATGGAAAAAACAACCTCCAACGGAAGACGTGCAGACGCGGCCCGTATTTTGCGTACCAGGCGATGCAGTAGGCAAAGATGCGTCACCCCTCTCCACCTCTCCACCTATGCAAATCTCTGGCCCAGCACGCAATCGAGGGGGAGGCGGTGGCCGCAGTCTCTGCGCGAGGAACAGCCCTGCAGTGGACGGCGTAGGCGGCGTGGCCTCCACACAAGGAGCAACCCGCCGCAGACGACGTGGGGAGAGGTCTGCGCGTGGGGACCAACCTGCGGTGGCCAGCGCAGGCGACCCTCGGAGCTCGCGAAGAGGCCGGCGGGGAGCGGCACGGCGAGGCGGGCACGTGTGGGGAGGGATGCTGCCTCCGCCTTCGCCGCAGCCGCGGCTAGGCCGTTGACGAGGCGCGCGCTACTCCTGGCCTCCGGCCCGGGTTTGGACTATGCCGATGAGGACCTCGAGGAGCGCGCGTACGAGGCGGTGGAGAAGGTCATCGTGTCCATCTCGAACGGGCCAGAGCCAGAGGACGTTGACGGCGGAGACGACGCGCCTCCTCGTGCAGCTCCTCGCTGCGCGCCTCGGCGGTTCCACGGGCTGACGGGCCGCCACCTCGCCAAGCTCTGCCGCAACGAGTACTCGGACTGGGCTCCATTGGCTGGGCGCGGCGCGTAGCGGGCGTGCCAGAGACGGTGGGGAAGGCACCGCGATGAAGTCGAAGCGAGCGAGGAAGGAGGAAGGCAGGTCCGCGGTAGGGAGATCTTAGAGCGGCGCGGCGCAGCAGGTCCACGGCGGCTGGAGCACGCAGGCCAAACGGGCTCCGCTTATGCAGTAGCTGTTGGAGAAGACAAAGGTACGAGACTTTTCACTGTGCATGACCTAAACCTTAGAATGGGTCTCTATTTTAGGTTCCCGCTATTGGAGACAGTCTTAGCTAGCGTTTGGTTGGGAGTTAAAATAGGGTGGGGCGGTCCCATCTCTGGTTTTTCTAGGACAGGACGACTCTAATTTCTGTTTGGTTGAAGAGGGATGCGACTAACCTATTTTTTGCTTGTTCCAGAGACATCAAAAGTAGGATCACCCTCTGACAGGTGGGGCCTACTCGTCAGTTGTTTTTTTTCTTTTTCTTCATCGTCGCGAGCTGCCTTATCTCTTTCGTCCCCAACAGTGGACTCGCGCACCCCGCATCCTCCGTCACGAGCGCTGCTGCGCGCCGCCCCGCCCGTCCTAGGAGGGGTCTAGTGGCGAATCTCGCCGATTCCCCGGGGCCGAGGGCGGAGGTTGCCGGGTCCGGAGGCAAAGCCGCCCCCACGGCAGAGTTCATCGGGTCGGGGCGGAGCCCGCGCGCTTCTTCCTCGACTCTGGCAACTTCGGTGAGTCCCTGCTTCTTCCTTCTTCCTCAAATGCGGCAAGCCTCCGCTCGTCCTCTCGTTCTTCTCACATGCGCGTGCGGACCGTGCAGCACTCGTCCCATTGAGGACGTCTCCGTCTGCTTTTTTCAGGGGCGAACCGAACCCGGATCTTGAGTGAATATTCTCTCGTGGGACATCCTCGCCCCCGCTTACCTCCGAACCAAACAGTCCTCATCTCGGGGCCGTCTCATCCCATCCCTCCTCGTCCTCGCATCCAAACACAACCTTATATTTCAAGGGGAAGGCCTGTTGTAACCTAGCAATCTCTCGTATGTGCTGTTTGATAGGCAGATGCAGTGAGGACGTCGAGGAGACCAAAGAGGCGATCAGAGGTCTATCATTCTCATTGGGCAGGGTTGGGCCTGATCGAATGAATATATATGATACTAGGCTGTTTGCCTGTTTGGAAATGTTCCGATTCTAGACAAGAATCGCCGCCCCGCACACATTAGCAGCGTTTGGTACTAGAGACCATGTATTTTTCGGCTATGGTATTTAAGTTGATCTGAATCTGAACCTATAAGAAGTTCTAGATTCGAGTACTTTTAGCCTAAGCTCCCTGGATTCATGGAAGAAGTCAGCCAAGCATGGAATAGGGATCTCTCTGTAACAAATCCATTCCTACGACTGCAAACAAAATTACAGCAGACTGCCTCGGCTCTTAGGAGTTGGGCACGATCAAAATTTGGCAACTATAAATTGTTGTTGACAGCAGCGAAACAACTCATTTGGATCTTTGATGTGGTGCAAGAGTACATATTGTTGAGCCAAGAAGAACTATAGTTTTATAGTCAATTGAAGCAGCGATATCTTGGCCTAATAGCAGTAGATAAGCTTAGAGCAAAGCAATGCTCAAGGCTAAGCGTAGTAAGGGCTGCTGGAACCAACTCCAAGCTCTTCCTCTTGAGAGTTAGTGCAAGAAGAAGGAAGAACTTCATTCAAGGCCTCCAGCATAATGATACAATTGTGTATGCACAGCAAGACAAAGAACAGGCAGTGTTCGAACCATTTCAGCAGCAGTTTTAGCATGCCGGAGGGAAGGTCTCACACCCTAAATTGAGACATCCTCGACATAATCCCGCAGAACCTTTCTCACCTTGAAGATGATTCTCAGTTGACGAGGTTAGAGCAGCAATAAATGATCTACCTTCAGATAAAGCACCAGGACCAGATGGATATATTGGGATTTTCTATAAAACTACTTGGGATATTATCAAGCATGACCTATTACGAGCGGTTAATTATTTCTACAATCAACATGAACAACATCTGAAAGTACTCAACACTGCGCACATCATCCTCGTTCCAAAAAGAGTCGATGCAACTTCCCTGGCTGATTTTCGCTCAACCAGTCTAACACACAGTGTGGCTAAATTGCTCTCTAAACTCCTAGCAACGAGGCTATCCGCCTCTCTGGACTATCTAACATCCAGAAGTCAAAGTGCTTTTATCAGGAAGAGGAGCATACATGATAACTTCTTGTACACTCAATGTGTAGTTAAGGAATTGCACATAGCTAAGCATCCAACATTATTCTTCAAACTGGACATTGCAAATGCTTTTGATTTGGTGAGATGGGATTATCTACAGGAAGTTCTACAGAAACTTGGATTTGGGCCTCGATGGCGTGCTTGGGTATCCGCTCGCTTACGCACAGGTTCGTCGGCTGCATTCGTGAATGGCTCCAGAGGCCCCTGGTTTGATCATGGACGGGGGTTAAGACAAGGCGATCCATTATCGCCTCTTCTGTTTGTCCAGCAATTGACCCCCTGCAGAGGCTTTTTGATAGAGCAACTAGATTGGGTATGCTGCACCCTATCCAGCACAGATCGGTCAAGTTAAGAGTCATCTTATATGCCGATCATGCCGCAATTTTTTTTGAATCCTTCACCGCAGGAGTTCAATACAGCCCTACAAATTCTCCAAGTATCTGGGCAACTCTGGGTTGGTAACTAATCTTCAAAAGTGTGCGGTATATCCGATAGCCTGCAACAACATAATTATGGTTCAAATTCGTGGCATCATCTCATGTGAGGTCAAAGCATTCCCATGCAAATACTTGGGCCTACCACTAAATGTTAGACCGCTGCGGAGGGTTGATGTGTAGCCCATGATCGATAAAGTCGCTGCGCGCCTACCATCATGGAAGGCAAAATTCCTGGACGGACATGGCCGACTAACTTTAGTAAACTCGGTACTGTCCTCTATTCCAGTGCATTTCCTCACAGTGTTCCAAATCAAGAAATGGGCAATTAAGCAAATTAACAAGATCAGGAGGGGATTCCTTTGGAAAGGAGAACCGAATGTCAGTGAGAAGGCATTGTTTGGTGATGTGGCCTAAGGCAGCAAGACCAAAGCCCCTTGGTGGGCTAGGGATTCTAGATTTGCAAAGATTTGGAAGAGCTTTAAGATTGAGATATCTCTGGTATGAATGGGTGGATCCTAATCGGCCGTGGGTAGGAACTCCTCCACCCTATGATCTAATAGATAAAGCTCTCTTTCGTGCTTCGACAATTGTCACTATTGGTAGAGGTGACAAGGCAAGTTTCTGGCATTCATCTTGCCTCAATGGTTGCGCGCCAATTGATATTGCACCGAACCTTTACCCACTTGCATGGAGAAAGAATCAGAAGGTAAAAGATGACTTGCTGCACATGAATTGGACAAGAGGACTATGGAGGATGGAATATGTACAATAAATGGCTGGATTCATTGAGCTTTGGGACCTTGTAAGTGTCTCTGGTTGTTGGTCACATAGCGAACACACCGGGTTGCACGGGCCAGTTTCTTGTAAGAGTTTATTCGTCATCAATATTTTTTGCCGTGCAAAAGTGGAAACTTCTTCTCCTGTGCCAATGGA
>JAHUYU010002790.1:0-14481 GCA_030439765.1 Tripidium arundinaceum | reverse complement strand
ATGAATTTTAATTTGATGATAGACAGATCTCAGATCAATCTTGGAAAAGACTTTGGCTTTAGACAACTGATCAAACAAGATATCGATGCGTGGCAGAGGATACTTATTCTTGATAGTGACCGCATTCAGAGGTCGATAATCTACACACATCCGCAGCGGACTGGTCCTTCTTCACAAAGATAGCAGGACAACCCCACGGAGATGAACTAGGACGAATCAGCCCCTTCTTCAAAAGTTCATTCAACTAGACTTTAAGTTCAGCTAGTTCGTTCGGAGGCATCCTATATGGCCTTCTAGAGATTGGTGTTGTGCCAGGCAACAGGTCTATTTTAAACTCCACATCACGATCCGGAGGCAATCCTGGCAATTCATCGGGAAAGACATCAGGAAACTCACATACTACGGGAATATCAGCTATCGACTTCACTTGCACTATATTAACTTCACCAGAGAGATTAATTTTTTCGGGGAAGTTGAACTAGAAAATCTTTCTGGTCAGTAGGATCTCTGAGCATAACCACCTGGATTGATGTATCAATCAGTACCCCGTTCTTGCTCATCCAATTCATACCCAAAATGACATCTATGCCCAGTCCAGGTAAAACTACTAAAGCAACCAAGTACTTCCGCCCTTCAATTTCAAGTTCTACGTCACCCACTACTTGATTCGTGGGGATATTACCACTCGCAGCCCTAATACAATAACCCCTACTCTCAACAGTGTGTAATTTGCATTGAAACTTTGATGCAAACATAGGACTCATAAATGAATGTGAAGCACCCGAATCAAACAGCACCACTGCAGGATGTTGGTCAACTAGGAACTTACCGGCAGTGACTACCTCATCAGAGGGAATATCTTCAATGCTAGTATAATGAACTTGCCCTGGACGGCCACCTTGACTTGCATTCTTCTTAGGATAAGGGCACTTCCTAGCCTAATGACCTGGCTTGTTGCAATTCCAGCACGGTATGTTACTTGGAGGGACACTGGAGCTGCCTTGGCCAGAATTACCCTTAGGAAGGGAAACTGTATAAGCCTTGCGGAACCTAGTCTTGACTGGAGCCTTCTTCTGTGGGGGACAAAAACTTAGTACCCTTTGCAGAAGGACGAGAAGGAGCCCACAGTGCAACTGGAGCTCTGGACTGCGAAGCACCTGCCTCAAAGGCCCTCTTGCGGCTCTTAGAAGTAGCATAGATAGAATTGTTGTTCTCCTGAGTCAGAGCATCACTGATAAACTGATGAGGACATCCCAACCATGCAGACCTCACCGACCTCCTCGCAGACCTCACCGACCTCCATACCGACCGTGCCGACCTCTACTCCGACATCACCGACCTCCATACCGACCTCCTCGCAGACCCCACCGACCTCTACTCCGACATCACCGACCACCATACCAACCATGCCGACCTCTACTCCGACATCACCGACCACCATACCGACCATGCCGACCTCTACTCCGACATCACCGACCTCCATACCGACCATGCCGAGCACATCTATACCTGCCCAAGTCTCTAAAGGACCAATTACACGTAGTCAGGCAAAGGAACTACAACAAGAGGTGAACGCGCTACTTTGTAAAGCTAATTTAAATACTAATAAGAATTATATACTTCCTAAGTCGAGTACATTGCTATTACTCAGGTTTACCAAGGAGGATGACAAGAACACACAGGGCGATGAATACAAAGAAGAACCACGTTCGAATCCGACCAGTCCAGCAGAACAGTCTGAAAGAAACAGTCATAACTTTTGATTCTCAAAAGCTATGAAGGCCAATGAGTACTTGTTGGAAAGCTCTTGAAGTCTAGTTTCCAATGACATCAACCCCGACCTGTTTGGAGAAACTGTTATGGCGCCGACCAGTTTTAGTGCATACTGGTCAGAAAGGTCAACAGTCTGCCAGACGTTCAACTTCCCATGCAAAACTGTACCACTCTACAATGTTTCGTGGTGCATGATACACATGGTTTGAAAGCTTATCGAGTCTACTTTCACACCCAACAAACGGATCGTCATTTGGACTTCCCAAGATGGAGTTATTGCCTTTTTACTGAAGACTGCTCAGAAGTCCAACAGCCGCGCCATAACTCTTGGGAATCCAATTTCGTGGAAGCCTTTACACATTCTAAGCCTTTTCATTTCCTTTTCGTGTTTTCACCCATCTAGGAGGGTTGTTCCTAGTATATATATATCCCTTTGCTTCCAAACAAAGGCAGACTTTTGATAATCGAAATACAAACCCTTTGTTCAGCTGTGTGCTAACAAATCCAGAGAGAGATCTCTACCCCTTGCTCTTGTGTTTTCCTTCGTGGAGATTACAGAAGCGGCCGCGTCATCGGCACCCAATCCGTGCTCCTGGTCCATCGATTCCAGGTTGCGTAGGTTGGTTTCTTTGAGAGTGTGGTTGGGCGAATCCTTGGTTCAGGCTGCCGTATAGAGACGGTGGTTGGCTCCTTGTGCACGTCGTCAGGTTGCACTAGTTATCGCTGCTTGCAGCAAGTTATCGGCCGTTCTTCGGCTAGTTATCAAGACCGGGATCCTACGTCGTGAAGATCGGGACCGAGACCCCATCATCTGGTATCAGAACCTCAGTTGCCACGGTAGGATTTCATTACCCTTAGCTACATATATTTTGTACTCGTCCTATCCACCAAAAAGCCCCCCCCCAAAAAAAAATTATTTTGTTATAGCCCGTTGTTTCAATCTGTTATCCTAGTGAGTTTTGTTAAGTTTCAGTCCATTAGAGTCTTTGTTTTAGTTGCTGATCATATTCTCCTTCGCGTATCCTTTGTGCCTCTTTTATATCTCTGAAAATCCCTACACAAAAATCTGAAACCGGTATCATCCTTCGCGTTAACTTTGATCCTATCAAGTTATTGCTGACGGTTGTGTCTTGTTTCAAAAAAAAAGTGTGTGCAAGTGTTATATCTCATCTTGTTCTTAGTTCTATATATCGAAAAAAAAGTGTCCAAAAAAAAAAGAAAGAAAAGAGTTGAGAAAAGTTGTGAAAGAAAAAGTTGAAAGATCAGTTTGTTTAAATGCACAAGTTCTGAATTTTTCATCAAGTTGCACAACCAAATTGCTATCCATCCTTTGATGCAAAATTTTGCTTGGGTTTGATTGCAACACTTGCATCCTAAGCATACTTCTTGTTTGCATCAAATCTGAAAATTATCTTTGCGCGTGTGTTTGATCCATTTACATCCTTCATATCTTGTGGTCAGCACTAGACTTTGATCTTCTAGTTTGGACTGTGATTTAGCTTTACAATATCTAGAATTCAGATTGCAATCCTTGTGAATCATTCCCCACCAAGCTCCACTTAAAAGCCACCGTCAGAGGAACGCTGATCTTGTATTCGCTTAACCATCACTTTCGTGTTACCACCGCGTTTTGGCCCTTCTGTAATCCCGCAGGAATTCATAAGAGCTTCGGTTGGTAAGAGAGGTGAGGTTGTGAGATTCCACATATAATTTCCTATTCCACATATATTTGTTGCTTTGCTGTCACTAATTTCACAGGAAGATGAGTAACGAAGTTCAGATTGATGATTGTGTCACCATGGCACAATTCAACGAGTTGAAGCAAAGCATGGAAGAGCTAACGAACAATTTTCAAGCACTTATGGCCCGTTTGCAGGATCCACCTCGTGATAATTCAAATGGAAGTCATCATGAAGATGAAGTTGTTGAAACGGAAGAAGAAGCTGCTACTCGACGTGCAAGAGAACAGCGAAGACGTAGAGAGCGAGCTGCTGCAAATGCAAGAAGACCTCCACTTCTAGGACGTGGAAATGGTGGGTAGAGGTGCTGGTCGTGACCATGAGAGAGGTCTTGGACTAGAGGAAAGTGGGAGTGAAGAGGAAGAAGACGATGAGGTTGAACAGCCCCATAATGATGATCATCGTCACCGAGGTAATCGTGGGCGTAATCAGCATAATGAAGAGAGGTTTGGCAAGCTAAAATTCACCATGCCCAAGTTTGAAGGAGGGTCTGATCCTGAAGCATATCTTACATGGGAGTTAAAGGTGGATAAAATTTTTCGCTTGCACAACTATTCTGAGCAGAAGAAGATGGCCATGGCTGCTCTTGAGTTCGATGGCTATGCTCTAATCTGGTGGGAGCAAATGCTAAATGATAGAGAAGAAGCTGGCCAAGGTGATGTCCGTTCATGGGCTGAAATGAAGAGAGAAATGAGGGCAAGATTTGTCCCCAAACATTATCGTCGTGATCTTTTTGACAAGCTACAGAATCTGAAGCAAGGAAGCCTAAGTGTTGATGAGTATTATAAAGAAATGGAGAAGGCAATGATTAGAGCCAATGTATATGAAGATGAAGAGCAATCAATTGCACGTTTTATGTCAGGGCTGCATCGTAATATTCAGCGTATTGTTGAATTTCAGCAGTACCGCAATGTTATTGAGTTGGTCCATCAAGCAAGCAAAGCTGAACGACAGTTGCAGCAGGACATGAAGTCCAATAGAGGAGTATCTTTCAGCTCAAGAAGTGCCCCAAGTGGAAGCAAATTCACACCACGAGGTAGTGCAAGTAGAGGTTCAATTTCCAACTCAAGTGGTGGTGCACGCTCAAAGCAATTTTGGTGCTTCTAGTGGTAAAGAGTTGGCTGCTCCAAATGAGAGGAACAAATCAGCAAACTCATCATCTACTTCAGTGGGTTCTTCCACCAAGAGTAGTGGGATTCAATGCTTCAAGTGTGGTGGTCGTGGTCATGTTATAAAGGAGTGTCCAAATAATCGGACCATTATTGTAAATGACCAAGGAGAGTATGAATCTGCTAGTGATGAAGAACATGAAGAGATTGAAGAGGAAGGTAATCTGGAGCAGGACATCTGTGAATTTGAAACTGGAGCTGCTGTTGTTGTAACTCAAATTTTGAGTGTGCAAATGAGTGAAGCCGAAAATGGACAGCGGCACAATCTTTTCCAAACCAGAGCCAAGGTTGAAGACAAGGTGTGTAAGGTAATCATTGATGGTGGAAGCTGCCACAATCTTGCTAGCAAGGAAATGGTTGAAAAGCTTGGTTTAAAGCTACTGAAACATCCTCATCCTTATCATGTGCAATGGCTAAATAATTCAGGTTCACTTAAGATTGCACATAGAGTGAAAATTCCTTTCAAGATTGGTGAATATATTGACACCGTGGAGTGTGATGTGGCACCCATGACAGTGTGTCATATGCTGCTAGGAAGACCATGGCAATATGATCGGTCCTCTCTACATTGTGGTCGGACCAATCAATACACCATCAAGTGGAAGGGCAAGGAGTTGATTCTTAAAACCTATGACACCGCAGCAAATCCTCGCTGAGCATTTACAAAAGAGCTCCAATGTGAGGAATGAGAGTGGAAAGGAAGGAGAGAAAAAGAATTCGAGTGCCCTCCACAAATCGGTGAGTGAGAGCCACAAGCTAAACATGAGAGAAAACAAGAAACGAGAGGGAGAGAATTTAGTGATGATGGCCACCAAATCTGAAATGAGAGATGTGAGGAAAAACCCAGACCAAGTATTGATCATACTTGTGTGCAAGGACACATTGCTTTCAGCTAACGACTTAGCATCTGTCCCTAGTATTGTTGCACATGTGTTACAGGAATATGAAGATGTTTTTCCAGAGGAGACACCTGCTGGACTTCCTCCCTTGCGTGGCATTGAACATCAAATTGATCTCATCCCTGGAGCTGCACTTCCGAACCGTCCAGCATACCGCACCAACCCTGAAGAAACAAAGGAAATTCAAAGGCAAGTACAAGCACTTTTAGATAAAGGTTATGTGCGTGAAAGTTTAAGTCCTTGTGCTGTACCTGTGATTTTGGTGCGGTATGCTGGACGGTTCGGAAGTGCAGCTCCAGGGATGAGATCAATTTGATGTTCAATGCCACGCAAGGGAGGAAGTCCAGCAGGTGTCTCCTCTGGAAAAACATCTTCATATTCCTGTAACACATGTGCAACAATACTAGGGACAGATGCTAAGTCGTTAGCTGAAAGCAATGTGTCCTTGCACACAAGTATGATCAATACTTGGTCTGGGTTTTTCCTCACATCTCTCATTTCAGATTTGGTGGCCATCATCACTAAATTCTCTCCCTCTCGTTTCTTGTTTTCTCTCATGTTTTTAGCTTGTGGCTCTCACTCACCGATTTGTGGAGGGCACTCGAATTCTTTTTCTCTCCTTCCTTTCCACTCTCATTCCTCACATTGGAGCTCTTTTGTAAATGCTCAGCGAGGATTTGCTGCGGTGTCATAGGTTTAAGAATCAACTCCTTGCCCTTCCACTTGATGGTGTATTGATTGGTCCGACCACAATGTAGAGAGGACCGATCATATTGCCATGGTCTTCCTAGCAGCATATGACACACTGTCATGGGTGCCACATCACACTCCACGGTGTCAATATATTCACCAATCTTGAAAGGAATTTTCACTCTATGTGCAATCTTAAGTGAACCTGAATTATTTAGCCATTGCACATGATAAGGATGAGGATGTTTCAGTAGCTTTAAACCAAGCTTTTCAACCATTTCCTTGCTAGCAAGATTGTGGCAGCTTCCACCATCAATGATTACCTTACACACCTTGTCTTCAACCTTGGCTCTGGTTTGGAAAAGATTGTGCCGCTGTCCATTTTCGGCTTCACTCATTTGCACACTCAAAATTTGAGTTACAACAACAGCAGCTCCAGTTTCAAATTCACAGATGTCCTGCTCCAGATTACCTTCCTCTTCAATCTCTTCATGTTCTTCATCACTAGCAGATTCATACTCTCCTTGGTCATTTACAATAATGGTCCGATTATTTGGACACTCCTTTATAACATGACCACGACCACCACACTTGAAGCATTGAATCCCACTACTCTTGGTGGAAGAACCCACTGAAGTAGATGATGAGTTTGCTGATTTGTTCCTCTCATTTGGAGTAGCCAACTCTTTACCACTAGAAGCACCAAAATTGCTTGAGCGTGCACCACCACTTGAGTTGGAAATTGAACCTCTACTTGCACTACCTCGTGGTGTGAATTTGCTTCCACTTGGGGCACTTCTCGAGCTGAAAGATACTCCTCTATTGGACTTCATGTCCTGCTGCAACTGTCGTTCAGCTTTGCTTGCTTGATGGACCAACTCAATAACATTGCGGTACTGCTGAAATTCAACAATACGCTGAATATTACGATGCAGCCCTGACATAAAACGTGCAATTGATTGCTCTTCATCTTCATATACATTGGCTCTAATCATTGCCTTCTCCATTTCTTTATAATACTCATCAACACTTAGGCTTCCTTGCTTCAGATTCTGTAGCTTGTCAAAAAGATCACGACGATAATGTTTGGGGACAAATCTTGCCCTCATTTCTCTCTTCATTTCAGCCCATGAACGGACATCACCTTGGCCAGCTTCTTCTCTATCATTTAGCATTTGCTCCCACCAGATTAGAGCATAGCCATCGAACTCAAGAGCAGCCATGGCCATCTTCTTCTGCTCAGAATAGTTGTGCAAGCGAAAAATTTTATCCACCTTCAACTCCCATGTAAGATATGCTTCAGGATCAGACCCTCCATCAAACTTGGGCATGGTGAATTTTAGCTTTCCAAACCTCTCTTCATTATGCTGATTACGCCCACGATTACCTCGGTGACGATGATCATCATTATGGGGCTGTTCAACCTCATCGTCTTCTTCCTCTTCACTCCCACTTTCCTCTAGTCCAAGACCTCTCTCATGGTCACGACCAGCACCTCTACCACCATTTCCACGTCCTGGAAGTGGAGGTCTTCTTGCATTTGCAGCAGCTCGCTCTCTACGTCTTCGCTGTTCTCTTGCACGTCGAGTAGCAGCTTCTTCTTCCGTTTCAACAACTTCATCTTCATGATGACTTCCATTTGCATTATCACGAGGTGGATCCTGCAAACGGGCCATAAGTGCTTGAAAATTGTTCGTTAGCTCTTCCATGCTTTGCTTCAACTCGTTGAATTGTGCCATGGTGACACAATCATCAATCTGAACTTCGTTACTCATCTTCCTGTGAAATTAGTGACAGCAAAACAACAAATATATGTGGAATAGGAAATTATATGTGGAAACTCACAACCTCACCTCTCTTACCAACCGAAGCTCTTATGAATTCCTGCGGATTACAGAAGGGCCAAAGCGCGGTGGTAACACGAAAGTGATGGTTAAGCGAATACAAGATCAGCGTTCCTATGACGGTGGCTTTTAAGTGGAGCTTGGTGGGGAATGATTCACAAGGAATGCAATCTGAATTCTAGATATTGTAAAGCTAAATCACAGTCCAAACTAGAAGATCAAAGTCTAGTGCTGACCACAAGATATGAAGGATGTAAATGGATCAAACACACGCGCAAAGATAATTTTCAGATTTGATGCAAACAAGGAGTATGCTTAGGATGCAAGTGTTGCAATCAAACCCAAGCAAAATTTTGCATCAAAGGATGGATAGCAATCTGGTTGTGCAACTTGATGAAAAATTCAGAACTTGTGCATTTAAACAAACTAATCTTTCTACTTTTTCTTTCACAACTTTTCTCAACTCTTTTCTTTCTTCTTTTTTTTTGGACACTTTTTTTTTGATATATAGAACTAAGAACAAGATCAGATATAACACTTGCACACACTTTTTTTTTTGTTTGAAACAAGACACAACCGTCAGCAATAACTTGATAGGATCAAAGTTAACGCGAAGGATGATACCGGTTTCAGATTTTTTTTTGTGCAGGGATTTTCAGAGATATAAAAGAGGCACAAAGGATACACGAAGGATAATATGATCAGCAATAAAACAAAGACTCTAATGGACTGAAACTTAACAAAACTCACTAGGATAACAGATTGAAACAAAGGGCTATGGTAAAATAATTTTTTTGGGGGGCTTTTTGGTGGATAGGACGAGTACAAAATATATGTAGCTAAGGGTAATGAAATCCTACCGTGGCAACTGAGGATCTGATACCAGATGATGGGGTCTTGGTCCCGATCTTCACGACGTAGGATTCCGGTCTTGATAACTAGCCGAAGAACGGCCGATAACTTGCTGCAAGCAGCGATAACTAGTGCAACCTGACGACGTGCACAAGGAGCCAACCACCGTCTCTATACGGCAGCCTGAACCAAGGATTCGCCCAACCACACTCTCAAAGAAACCAACCTACGCAACCTGGAATCGATGGACCAGGAGCACGGATTGGGTGCCGATGACGCGGCCGCTTCTGTAATCTCCGCGAAGGAAAACACAAGAGCAAAGGGGTAGAGATCTCTCTCTGGATTTGTTAGCACACAGCTGAACAAAGGGGTTTGTATTTCGATTATCAAAAGTCTCCGTTTGTTTGGAAGCAAAGGGATATATATACTAGGAACAACCCTCCTAGATGGGTGAAAACACGAGAAGGAAATGAAAAGACTTAGAATGTGTAAAGGCTTCCACGAAATTGGATTCCCAAGAGTTATGGCGCGGCTGTTGGACTTCTGAGCAGTCTTCAGTAAAAAGGCAATAACTCCATCTTGGAAAGTCCAAATGACGATCCGTTTGTTGGGTGTGAAAGTAGACTCGATAAGCTTTCAAACCATGTGTAGCATGCACCACGAAACATTGTAGAGTGGTACAGTTTTGCATGGAAAGTTGAACGTCTGGCAGACTGTTGACCTTTCTGACCAGTATGCACTAAAACAGGTCGGGCGCCATAACAGTTTCTCCAAACAGGTCGGGGTTGATGTCATTGGAAACTAGACTTCAAGAGCTTTCCAACAAGTACTCATTGGCCTTCATAACTTTTGGGAATCAAAAGTTATCACTGTTTCTTTCAGACTGTTCTGCTGGACTGGTCGAACATCTGGCAGACTATTGACCTTCTGACCAGCATGCACTAAAACTGGTCGGGCGTCATAACAGTTTCTCCAAACAGGTCGGGGTTGATGTCATTGGAAACTAGACTTCAAGAGCTTTCCAACAAGTACTCATGGGCCTTCATAGCTTTTGAGAATCAAAAGTTATGACTGTTTCTTTCAGACTGTTCTGCTGGACTGGTCGAACATCTGGCAGACTATTGACCTTCTGACCAGCATGCACTAAAACTGGTCGGGCGTCATAACAGTTTCTCCAAACAGGTCGGGGTTGATGTCATTGGAAACTAGACTTCAAGAGCTTTCCAACAAGTACTCATGGGCTTTCATAGCTTTTGAGAATCAAAAGTTATGACTGTTTCTTTCAGACTGTTCTGCTGGACTGGTCGGATTCGAACGTGGTTCTTCTTTGTATTCATCGCCCTGTGTGTTCTTGTCATCCTCCTTGGTAAACCTGAGTAATAGCAATGTACTCGATTTAGGAAGTATATAATTCTTATTAGTATTTAAATTAGCTTCACAAAGTAGCGCGTTCACCTCTTGTTGTAGTTCCTTTGCCTGACTACGTGTAATTGGTCCTTTAGAGACTTGGGCTGGTGTAGGTGTAGTTGTGCTCGGCATGGTCGGTATGGAGGTCGGTGATGTCGGAGTAGAGGTCGGTGGGGTCTGCGAGGAGGTCGGTGAGGTCTGCATGGTTGGGATGTCCTCATCACATCTTCATCACCACCTTCACCGCCTTCTTCACCATCATCGTCCACTACTCACCTATGCCTTATGGCCAAGGGTGAACGAAAGGTACAAAACCATGATAGTGATGATGATGATGATAGTGATAGTGATGATGAATATGATGCACCTTCTTATGATGAACTTGTAAAATTGCTAAACAAATACACTAAAATCATAAGAAGGACTAGAAGTGAAAAAGATGATCTTCAAAATGAAAATGAATCACTCTCATCTAAGCTTGAAAATGCTCAAAAGACTAGTGGTGAGCTTAGAGATCAAAATGAAGTTATGTCTTCCACTCTCAAGGAGCTCAAAACCTCTAATAAAGAGCTTAAAGATCAACATGATAAACTTGAGAAGAAGCATGATGAGCTCATCACTAGACATAACTCTCTAAAGGACAAATACACCACATTAAAAATTGACTATGATAGTCTTGTGGTTGCTAATGAACTTGCTCTTGAGACACATGATGCTACTAACAATGTTGTTAAGTGTGATATAGCTACATCATGTGATGATTTGATCATTGAAAGCATTGAGCAAGGTTCTAGTAGCAAAAGCAAGAGTGTGGTTGAGTCAAGCAACTATGATGATTATGCCAAGATCAAGTGTGAGAATGAGAAGCTTGCAAATGAGAACAAGAAGCTTAAAGGTTTGATGGCTCTTGAGAAACAACCAACAAATGAGTCACTCATAGAAGAAAACAAGAAGCTCAAGCAAGAAAAAGAGCATCTCAAGACCGGTCTAAGCAAGTTCACAAGAGGCCAATATTTGCAAAGTGAGCTCCTCATGAACACCGTAATGAAGATGGATAGAAGTGGTATTGGGTACTTGGCAAATCAAGAGAAGAAGGCAAAAGCTCAACAACAACAAAGCAAGTCAAAGCCCAAGCCAAAGAGATGTGTTGAGTGTGGTCAAGAAGGTCACTTTGCTCATGAATGCAAAACTCCACCACCACAACCCTTGCCCAAGCATGCTAGACCCTTTGCCTTCAATGCTCATTACATGCTAAGAAAAGATTCAAATGGAAAGATGAAAGTCATGTTGGTTGTTTCTCAAGAGCCATCAAACCTTTAAGCTTCTTGTTCTCATTTGCAAGCTTCTCATTCTCACACTTGATCTTGGCATAATCATCATAGTTGCTTGACTCAACCACACTCTTGCTTTTGCTACTAGAACCTTGCTCAATGCTTTCAATGATCAAATCATCACATGATGTAGCTATATCACACTTAACAACATTGTTAGTAGCATCATGTGTCTCAAGAGCAAGTTCATTAGCAACCACAAGACTATCATAGTCAATTTTTAATGTGGTGTATTTGTCCTTTAGAGAGTTATGTCTAGTGATGAGCTCATCATGCTTCTTCTCAAGTTTATCATGTTGATCTTTAAGCTCTTTATTAGAGGTTTTGAGCTCCTTGAGAGTGGAAGACATAACTTCATTTTGATCTCTAAGCTCACCACTAGTCTTTTGAGCATTTTCAAGCTTAGATGAGAGTGATTCATTTTCATTTTGAAGATCATCTTTTTCACTTCTAGTCCTTCTTATGATTTTAGTGTATTTGTTTAGCAATTTTACAAGTTCATCATAAGAAGGTGCATCATATTCATCATCACTATCACTATCATCATCATCATCACTATCATGGTTTTGTACCTTTCGTTCACCCTTGGCCATAAGGCATAGGTGAGTAGTGGACGATGATGGTGAAGAAGGCGGTGAAGGTGGTGATGAAGATGTGATGAGGACATCCCAACCATGCAGACCTCACCGACCTCCTCGCAGACCCCACCGACCTCTACTCCGACATCACCGACCTCCATACCGACCATGCCGAGCACAACTACACCTACACCAGCCCAAGTCTCTAAAGGACCAATTACACGTAGTCAGGCAAAGGAACTACAACAAGAGGTGAACGCGCTACTTTGTGAAGCTAATTTAAATACTAATAAGAATTATATACTTCCTAAATCGAGTACATTGCTATTACTCAGGTTTACCAAGGAGGATGACAAGAACACACAGGGCGATGAATACAAAGAAGAACCACGTTCGAATCCGACCAGTCCAGCAGAACAGTCTGAAAGAAACAGTCATAACTTTTGATTCTCAAAAGCTATGAAAGCCCATGAGTACTTGTTGGAAAGCTCTTGAAGTCTAGTTTCCAATGACATCAACCCCGACCTGTTTGGAGAAACTGTTATGACGCCCGACCAGTTTTAGTGCATGCTGGTCAGAAGGTCAATAGTCTGCCAGATGTTCGACCAGTCCAGCAGAACAGTCTGAAAGAAACAGTCATAACTTTTGATTCTCAAAAGCTATGAAGGCCCATGAGTACTTGTTGGAAAGCTCTTGAAGTCTAGTTTCCAATGACATCAACCCCGACCTGTTTGGAGAAACTGTTATGACGCCCGACCAGTTTTAGTGCATGCTGGTCAGAAGGTCAATAGTCTGCCAGATGTTCGACCAGTCCAGCAGAACAGTCTGAAAGAAACAGTGATAACTTTTGATTCCCAAAAGTTATGAAGGCCAATGAGTACTTGTTGGAAAGCTCTTGAAGTCTAGTTTCCAATGACATCAACCCCGACCTGTTTGGAGAAACTGTTATGGCGCCCGACCTGTTTTAGTGCATACTGGTCAGAAAGGTCAACAGTCTGCCAGACGTTCAACTTTCCATGCAAAACTGTACCACTCTACAATGTTTCGTGGTGCATGCTACACATGGTTTGAAAGCTTATCGAGTCTACTTTCACACCCAACAAACGGATCGTCATTTGGACTTTCCAAGATGGAGTTATTGCCTTTTTACTGAAGACTGCTCAGAAGTCCAACAGCCGCGCCATAACTCTTGGGAATCCAATTTCGTGGAAGCCTTTACACATTCTAAGTCTTTTCATTTCCTTCTCGTGTTTTCACCCATCTAGGAGGGTTGTTCCTAGTATATATATCCCTTTGCTTCCAAACAAACGGAGACTTTTGATAATCGAAATACAAACCCCTTTGTTCAGCTGTGTGCTAACAAATCCAGAGAGAGATCTCTACCCCTTTGCTCTTGTGTTTTCCTTCGCGGAGATTACAGAAGCGGCCGCGTCATCGGCACCCAATCCGTGCTCCTGGTCCATCGATTCCAGGTTGCGTAGGTTGGTTTCTTTGAGAGTGTGGTTGGGCGAATCCTTGGTTCAGGCTGCCGTATAGAGACGGTGGTTGGCTCCTTGTGCACGTCGTCAGGTTGCACTAGTTATCGCTGCTTGCAGCAAGTTATCGGCCGTTCTTCGGCTAGTTATCAAGACCGGAATCCTACGTCGTGAAGATCGGGACCAAGACCCCATCATCTGGTATCAGATCCTCAGTTGCCACGGTAGGATTTCATTACCCTTAGCTACATATATTTTGTACTCGTCCTATCCACCAAAAAGCCCCCCAAAAAAATTATTTTACCATAGCCCTTTGTTTCAATCTGTTATCCTAGTGAGTTTTGTTAAGTTTCAGTCCATTAGAGTCTTTGTTTTATTGCTGATCATATTATCCTTCGTGTATCCTTTGTGCCTCTTTTATATCTCTGAAAATCCCTGCACAAAAAAAAATCTGAAACCGGTATCATCCTTCGCGTTAACTTTGATCCTATCAAGTTATTGCTGACGGTTGTGTCTTGTTTCAAACAAAAAAAAAAGTGTGTGCAAGTGTTATATCTGATCTTGTTCTTAGTTCTATATATCAAAAAAAAAGTGTCCAAAAAAAAAGAAGAAAGAAAAGAGTTGAGAAAAGTTGTGAAAGAAAAAGTAGAAAGATTAGTTTGTTTAAATGCACAAGTTCTGAATTTTTCATCAAGTTGCACAACCAGATTGCTATCCCCCCATC
>JAHUYU010002269.1:0-16297 GCA_030439765.1 Tripidium arundinaceum | reverse complement strand
GGGAAATGGCGGTTAAATTTAGGCGTTAAGGACCACCAGTAGACGACAATCGTCCCTGGCAACGGCACCAGAAATACTTGTTGGTATTTCCTAACGTATGTAAAAAAATCTGCAAGCGCCGGGAATTACCATTGTAGAACTTCAACCGGAAGTATTCAGGGTATCATATTTTCCACAAGGAACAGTAGTGTCTAAGTCTCTTAGCTAGTTCACCAAATATAACAAGGAGGATAGCTTGGGTAGTTGTTGACACTCCTTAAGTATCAATTTTAAGTGTCAACTAAGCACAAGAATGGATATAAATGTAACACAACACCTAGACATAGGGTTTTAACTGACAGAATTCCACGAGTTTTGGTTTTTGTCTATTTCTGCAGGGGGTTATCAAGAATTAAGGAAGGAAGGTCCACATGTCATGATTATATAGAGATATTAAGGCCTGCGGTAATTTTTCGTAACAAGGTGGACCTAAAGAGCAACTGGGCCGAAGCAGAGGCGAGACAGACCCTGGCCCAGGGCGCCCGCCCCCCTGCTGCAGCCAATCAGGCTCAAGTTCGCGGATTATGCCCCACCGACTCTAAGGATCAAGGAAAACCGTGCGATCAAGGTCGGTTTGATCCGACGGCTGACGTTCATTTGGGAGGCCTATATAAGCAAGGCCCCTAGCCCCCTGGCAGAGGCCAATCCATTATTCATTTACATATTTTCTAGAGAGGTTTCACCTGAGAGAGGTCCCTTGAATGGATCCATCTCATAGGGCTTAGCATTCAAGAGAAACTATTATTAGTTTCTATGTGAGATTAGAATTTATTCTTCTAGATTGAGAGAGATAGAGTGGAGGTGCGGATTGGAGGAAAGCCCGGCCTGTCGGTGTCTTCTCCAGATTGTACCTGCGGGATCAAGTCTCCCAACCCGGGGCTTGCTCCTAGGATTCTTCGGTATTTCGACTTCTAATTCTAGTAAGTTCTTTGTTCTTATTGTTCTTTGGTTTGTGAGTTTACTTTATTCTCTTCGCGTAGAGTTTAGAGTAATCATCGCTAGCGTAAACGTGGTGTTTGGGCTAGGATACTCATAGATATCCCCTGTCTAGCTGGATCCGTGGTTGTAGTGCGGAACGTGACAATTCCGTCGCTATCTTTGCAGTCCATAATGCCGTTAGCAGAATCGGTAGGGTTCATAGGCTCGGGTTAAGCATCCTCTGTGGTGTCTCTTATCCCGTGATCCTCCCTAATAGAGCAGTAGATCATCCTTGCATAGGTTGGAACGAGAGTGCAGTCGTAGTCTTCTCTATAGATCGCTCACATCAAATCACCTTGTTTGTAGCCTAAAGGATAGTAGCAATAGATTTGGTTAGTCAGATGCACGCTTTCTCCTAGTGGTAAAATTATAAATACGATAACTCTGGATAACCTCCCGGGTGAAGTGCTCACCGATATCCGTGCGCTTGCGGATCATTATCTGTCTGCGTTAACAAATATCAACAAGCATTTCTAGCGCCATTGCCGGGGAGAAAGAGGGTTTGCTGAGATAACCTAGAGTCTTGCTATTATCTTGTATCTATACTTTTATCTTTTTATCTTTTTATTCTTTTATTTTTACCTTATGGAAAATCTAGATTCCATGTCTATCCATCAATTCTCTGCACCCACGGAGACTGACCTTTTACCATGGGAGTCATCACAACCTATCCAAACTCCCCAGTATAGGTTTAGTCCGCGGTTGATTGCAATGATTCAAAGCCTGTCTTTTTCGGGAAAGGAAGACGAGAACCCTTACCTTCATGTTATAGATTTTGAGCAAACATGTGATTGTCTTCACATAGAAGGCATATCTGATAAAACTTTACGTTGGAAGCTTTTTCCTTTTTCTTTAAAGGGAAGGCTAGACAATGGTATAATCAGAAGGTAAGCCAACAACAAGGGGAATGGGGAGTTTTACGTTCTAATTTCTGCTTAGATTTTTATTCCCTCACCCAAATCGCCGACCTTAGACTCGAAGTTTTATCTTTTAAACAAAAAGAAAATGAAACTTTGGCTCAATCCTGGAAACGTTTTCTAGAGCTTTTAGAATCTGGTCCAAATCTTGGCCTTCAAGACCCTATTCTTCATCATCATTTTTATAGGGGTCTCCATAAAACTGATAAACAATTGCTACACACCACATCTGGAGGTTCTTTCTTTTGTATATCATCTGATAAGGCAAGGTTAATTTTAGATAGAACCCTAGAGACTGAGTTAGATAATACCCTCCATGAAGAAAACCTACGAAGCCGAAGTAGACACTCTGCCAGCTTTACCATCCACTTCAGCTATCCCAAGTTCTGAGCCACAAAAGGAAGAAGTTCCACCACCTGATTTCATGTTGAATATAGATCCTGATCTTTTTGCCGATTTCGGAAATATTTCAAACTACCATTCTATTCAAAAACCCGGAAGTCATCGTGCTAGCATCTGTTTACTAGAGGAAATGCCTAGTAAAAACACTTTGAGAGAGCTTGTTTCAATCATGAGTAGTGAATGGCTAGAAGAATCAGAGCTTTCCTCTGATGTGATCCGTTTGGATTCACCTTCTATTTCTATACACTGTGCATACAATTCACATCAATTTGATGCTCTCTATAATCCAGTTGTGGGGATCAATATCATGTCTAAATCTCTTGTTATATTTGGTGAACTAGCTAAGAGACTTAGACACTACTGTTCCTTGTGGAAAATATGATACCCTGAATACTTCCGGTTGAAGTTCTACAATGGTAATTCCCGGCGCTTGCAGATTTTTTTACATACGTTAGGAAATACCAACAAGTATTTCTGGTGCCGTTGCCAGGGACGATTGTCGTCTACTGGTGGTCCTTAACGCCTAAATTTAACCGCCATTTCCCACATAAAATCCTCCCAATTAAACACCAAACGTAGTATTAGGGTTTATAACTAACAAATTCCACAAGTTTTGGTGATTGTTCATTTATAAGAAGACATATTGGGATAACATAGAAGAAGTGCTCAAAATGCGCATTTAGACAAAGCGTAACGCAGATCCAACATGAGCCCAAGTAAGCAAAGGCCCACTCAAAAGAAGAATTTGGGCCGAGCACCGACGTGGAAGTGGTCCAAGCCCACCCAGGAACCGACCATGTGAAGGCGGTTGCGAGGCGAGCCAACCAGGGTGCGGCAGCACCCAGGGTTCGGCCGCACCCCCCTGGATGCCAATCAGGCCCCACTTTGCCATGGCGGTTCATTAATTAGAGGGGAGGTCAATTAGGATAGTTACCTTGTAAATATCTCCCAAAACTGACCTCTAGCTTGTATAAATAGAGGGGGAGAGCCTCCACCAAAGACACACCACCAAGGAGCAACTCTTCACCATATTCCAAGATGTAGTAGTAGTACTAGCTATAGTTGAGAGTTAGGGAGAGATGCTAAGTTCCGGAAGAGCCCTCGGAGTTCTGGTATAATCTTGTATCGGTCCTTTGTAAGACTCAAATACTTCATATTTATCTTCTCTAATTATTGAAATGTCCTTATTGGTTATCTGGTTTATGCCTTAGTGGTTTAGCTTATCATGGTTAAGTGTAGTGTTTTACACCTTGGCATGGGAACTCTGTTCGATCGAATGCTCTAGTTTTTACGCGAAACTGGAGTAGTAATCGATAGTGTAGACGTGGTGTCTAGACTATAGATTACCTGAGTTTGCGCCCAACCCTTCGGATAGCTGGATCCGTGGTTGTAGTGCGGAACGTGACAATTCCGTCGCTATCTTTGCAGTCCATAATGCCGTTAGCAGAATCGGTAGGGTTCATAGGCTCGGGTTAAGCATCCTCTGTGGTGTCTCTTATCCCGTGATCCTCCCTAATAGAGCAGTAGATCATCCTTGCATAGGTTGGAACGAGAGTGCAGTCGTAGTCTTCTCTATAGATCGCTCACATCAAATCACCTTGTTTGTAGCCTAAAGGATAGTAGCAATAGATTTGGTTAGTCAGATGCACGCTTTCTCCTAGTGGTAAAATTATAAATACGATAACTCTGGATAACCTCCCGGGTGAAGTGCTCACCGATATCCGTGCGCTTGCGGATCATTATCTGTCTGCGTTAACAAATATCAACAAGCATTTCTAGCGCCATTGCCGGGGAGAAAGAGGGTTTGCTGAGATAACCTAGAGTCTTGCTATTATCTTGTATCTATACTTTTATCTTTTTATCTTTTTATTCTTTTATTTTTACCTTATGGAAAATCTAGATTCCATGTCTATCCATCAATTCTCTGCACCCACGGAGACTGACCTTTTACCATGGGAGTCATCACAACCTATCCAAACTCCCCAGTATAGGTTTAGTCCGCGGTTGATTGCAATGATTCAAAGCCTGTCTTTTTCGGGAAAGGAAGACGAGAACCCTTACCTTCATGTTATAGATTTTGAGCAAACATGTGATTGTCTTCACATAGAAGGCATATCTGATAAAACTTTACGTTGGAAGCTTTTTCCTTTTTCTTTAAAGGGAAAGGCTAGACAATGGTATAATCAGAAGGTAAGCCAACAACAAGGGGAATGGGGAGTTTTACGTTCTAATTTCTGCTTAGATTTTTATTCCCTCACCCAAATCGCCGACCTTAGACTCGAAGTTTTATCTTTTAAACAAAAAGAAAATGAAACTTTGGCTCAATCCTGGAAACGTTTTCTAGAGCTTTTAGAATCTGGTCCAAATCTTGGCCTTCAAGACCCTATTCTTCATCATCATTTTTATAGGGGTCTCCATAAAACTGATAAACAATTGCTACACACCACATCTGGAGGTTCTTTCTTTTGTATATCATCTGATAAGGCAAGGTTAATTTTAGATAGAACCCTAGAGACTGAGTTAGATAATACCCTCCATGAAGAAACCTACGAAGCCGAAGTAGACACTCTGCCAGCTTTACCATCCACTTCAGCTATCCCAAGTTCTGAGCCACAAAAGGAAGAAGTTCCACCACCTGATTTCATGTTGAATATAGATCCTGATCTTTTTGCCGATTTCGGAAATATTTCAAACTACCATTCTATTCAAAAACCCGGAAGTCATCGTGCTAGCATCTGTTTACTAGAGGAAATGCCTAGTAAAAACACTTTGAGAGAGCTTGTTTCAATCATGAGTAGTGAATGGCTAGAAGAATCAGAGCTTTCCTCTGATGTGATCCGTTTGGATTCACCTTCTATTTCTATACACTGTGCATACAATTCACATCAATTTGATGCTCTCTATAATCCAGTTGTGGGGATCAATATCATGTCTAAATCTCTTGTACATAAATTGTTAGATAAAGTAATTTTAACCCCAACAACAAAGTTCATAAAGAATCTTTCGGGACAAATCATCCCCAGTCTTGGAATTTTGCATGTCTTACCCTTTATGGTAGAAGGTACCATGGTTCACTTGAACTTTTATATCTTTGATACATGGGACTTCGACCTAATGATAGGACAACCTTTTAGAAGACTTTTTTATGAAGGACAAACTGGAAAAATAAATATTTCTTTTGGAAAGAATTTTAAATTCCCGATAACAATTTCTCATTCTTTGAATAATAAGACCGAATCATATCTTTTGCCTGATCCTATGGAAGAGGTAAAAACTGCTTCTCTAGAGCTCTTTAATGAACCAGACTTAGAAGAAGATACTCCTTTCTTTATAGAAGAGGAGGATGATCTTTCTAAACCTGAACCTTTAGATGAGTTTGCAGAAACACCCAGACCTCCCATAGAACTTAAACCTTTACCACCCGGTCTTACATATGCTTTCCTAAATGATGATCCAGAGTCTCCTATAATCATTAGTGATAAACTCACTCAGGAGCAAACTCTGCGCTTAATGGCTGTTCTAGAAAAACATCGCGCAGCCTTTGGTTACTCACTCCAAGATCTTACAGGAATTAGTCCTATAATTTGCACTCATCGCATTCCTACAGATCCTTCTGTTTCACCTTCTCGAGAGCCTCAACGTAGACTAAACAACACGATGAGAGAAGTAGTTAAAAAGGAAGTTTTGAAGTTGTTACACGCAGGGATCATATATCCTGTGCCACATAGTGAGTGGGTAAGCCCAGTTCAAGTTGTGCCTAAGAAGGGAGGCATGACTGTTGTTACAAATGAGAAGAACGAGCTAATTCCGCAACGCACCGTCATAGGATGGCGGATGTGCATAGACTATAGAAAGTTGAACAAAGCCACGAAAAAGGATCACTTTCCTTTACCTTTTATAGATGAGATGTTAGAGCGGTTAGCCAACCACTCGTTCTTCTGTTTCTTAGATGGATATTCTGGGTATCACCAAATCCCGATCCATCTCGATGATCGAAGCAAAACCACTTTTACATGTCCCTATGGAACTTATGCTTATCGTAGAATGTCTTTCGGGCTATGTAATGCTCCAGCTTCTTTTCAAAGATGCATGATGTCTATATTTTCCGATATGATTGAAGATATTATGGAAGTTTTCATGGATGATTTCTCTGTTTATGGAAAAACTTTTGATAGTTGTCTTGAAAATTTAGACAAGGTTTTGCAAAGATGTGAAGAAAAGCACTTGATCCTTAATTGGAAAAAATATTATTTTATGGTTAGAGAAGGAATAGTGCTAGGACACCTAGTTTCTAAAAGAGGCATTGAGGTAGATAAAGCTAAAATTGAAGTAATTGAACAGTTACCTCCGCCTGTAAATGTAAAAGGAATTAGAAGCTTTCTTGGCCATGCTGGTTTTTATCATAGATTCATAAAATATTTTTCATTTATTTCTAGACCACTCACTCTTTTGCTAGCCAAGGATGCTCCTTTTGAATTTGATGATGCCTGTTTAAGAGCTTTTGAATTGCTAAAGAAAGCGCTCATCTCTGCACTAATCATTCAACCCCCTGATTGGTCTTTACCTTTTGAAATTATGTGTGATGCTAGTGATTATGCTGTGGGGGCAGTTTTGGGACAAACTAAAGATAAGAAGCATCTTGCAATAGCTTATGCTAGTAAAACCTTGACAGGAGCTCAACTTAATTATGCAACCACCGAAAAAGAGCTCTTGGCTGTTGTCTTTGCTATTGATAAATTTAGATCTTATTTAGTAGGAGCTAAAGTAATTGTTTATTCTGATCATACTGCACTAAAATATTTGCTCACTAAAAAAGATGCTAAACCTCGCTTGATAAGATGGATTTTGCTGCTCCAAGAATTTGACTTAGAAATTAAAGATAAAAAGGGAGTAGAAAATTCTGTTGCTGATCACTTGTCCAGAATGTATTTTAAGAATCCGCAGGAACTACCCATCAATGATTCACTCCGGGACGACATGCTCTACGGAATCAACAGGTCTGACCCCTAGTATGCAGATATTGTCAATTTTATGGTTTCAGGGTATGTGCCACCGGGAGCAAATAAAAAGAAGTTTATTCAAGAAAGTGTTGGTATTTCTTAACGCATACAGAAATAATCCGCAAGCGCACGGAAGTACCGTTGTAGCACTTCACCCGGAATTATTCAGGGTATCGTATTTTCCACAGGGAACGGAGGTACTCTTCTAGCTAATTCGTCCAAGGACAACACAAGGGTAGAGTTGGTAAGGGTAGAGAAGGATTCCTATGGTTTTAGGGTCTATGGATAGATAAACTCTACTTTTACTCGCTTACTTCGCGCACCGGCTTATACTTGGTCTGCCAAGTACCTCCGGCCTGTAGCTCTACGCCGAACCTGAACGTGGGGGATTACAAGGGACGGACAGGGCTGTCACCACCTGCCGCCTACCCCTCAACCGTGGGGCACGAGGCAAACGAAGGTAGCCTCTAGCCTAGACACCACGTCTACGCTATCGACTACTACTCTAGCGTTAGCTAGGAACTTCCGTCTTTATCAGGAGTCCTCCACTAGAGTATCCGCTACGGGAACGGACGACGAACCCGCAAACAAGTAAGAATAAAGCTTAACCAAACATAGACTCAATAGCATAAGAACCACGAACACTCACTTAGCGGATGGATCCGTTGAGGTACAAGTGCTCGTCGAGGTACAAGTTTGGGGAGTCACCGACAGGTCCGGCGCTTCCCCGAGCTCTCCCTCACATCTCTCCCTATTACTCAACTCTAGCTAGCTAGGGCCTAAGCCCATTAGAGTGATGCTCTTGAGGTGTAGCTCTTTGCCTTGAGATGTTCTTCTTGAAGGGTAGCTCCTCCTCTTCTTATATAGTGGAGTGAGGTCGGTTTGGTGTAGGAAAATTAGGAAACACCCGGGAACCGCCTATGCATGGCGGCATGCAACCGCCGTAGAAAGGTGGGACCGAGAAGAGGCGGTAGGGGTGCGGCCGCACCCAGGGTGCGGCCGCAGCCTGGTTGGCTCGCCTCGCGACCGCCTTCGCGTGGTCGGTTCCTGGTTGGGCTTGGACCACTTCCACGTCGGTGCTCGGCCCAAATTCTTCTTTGGAGTGGGCCTTTGCTTGATACTTTGGTATAGAATCTGCATTACGCTATCTCCCTTGCGCCTTTTGCTTGGTTTTGGTTATTTTCCACTTGTATTTGAATATGCGACCTGAGCGGGCCCTGATTTGCCTAGCATTTGGCCTTCTCCTCTTGGGCTCATATTGGATGATGCTTTTGATGTGTATCATGTATGCTTTTGAGCCCATTTTCGGTGGTTTCCATAAATGCTCTCCTGCAAATGATGAATCACCAAAACTTGTGGAACTTGTTAGTTATACGACCTAATTCTAAGTTTGGTGTTCATATGAATTGATTTTATATGAGAGTTGGCGGTTAGAAATGGGAGTTAAGGACCGCCAACAAACTCCCCCACACTTAGCCCTTTGCTCGCCCTCGAGCAAAGCTCAGAGATGAAAGTAAGCATGAGCATAACATCTTAAGATATATGGCGTACATGAAAGTTATTCCATCACATTCTTTACACAGGTGGGATATGTGGCGTTGGCTAACATGTTTCCTTGGGTTGTTGAAAAGCGGAACAGTTCTTGAAACAAAGTCATCTTCCCAATTTCACATCTTAGCAACTTGGAGTTTTGAAAGTTTTCATAAGAAAAAGCATAGTTCACTTTATACTCCTCAAATGGTACTCTCAAATCACTCAATGGTGTATAAATCCTTACCAAGGCATAGCAATGTTTTGCCTTCTATTGTTTTCTCCTACTTCTAAAAAGGTTTTATGTGGAGCTTTTAGGTAGGGATAAACAAGATAGCATACTTGTATTGCGTATGTTGTAAAGTCAAATTGAGGATCCAAGGAGAGAAGTGCCATACTCTTAGATCAAGATGTGCGTGTGTCTGGAAAATGGTATGAATGTACTCCTTTTGTAGAAATGATCTCTCTCTATAACTTATTATTTTGAGACTTGGCTATCTCTTTTTTTTTCTTTTCTCTCTTTTTTTCAATACATGAGCCTTCACGTGCTCATCTTTTTTTTTGTACTTGGACCTTCATGTGTCCAAAATTTTTTTTAAAAAAAACTTTCGCATAGCCCATGTCTCTTTTTTTTTTCTAAACCACATATTTGGAAAGAGATCATTATTTTTTAGAACATGGAGTATTTATTTAACAAACATATTTTTGTCTACTCCCAGTGTGGGAGCAGAATTTTTGGTGGATCTGAATGAAGGCATGTTTTTGCGTACTCCCAGTGTAGGAGCAGCATGTGTATGTGGAGTGTACGTGATCTTGATCTTGGGAGCATGATAAATCTCTCAACAAGGGTCAACAAGACTTGACCAAACTCAACACAATAACAAGCAGCGTATGTAGAAGGCTTGAAACTTGCAAGATGTCATGTTTGGCTTTGGTAGGAATTGCTCACCAACTGAGGAGTATGTGATACTATGGTTTTATAACATTTTTATCAAAACAAATTCTCCAAGTGCTTCGAATAGAAACGGTAGGATTTCTAAGTCAGAACTATATCACACCTCACAACAACTTAGTCACATGATTTTCCTATTAAAATATTTTCCCACAAGCATAAGTGTATGTATATGGAACAAACTTTATGCAAGCTTCTATCTTAAAAATGTTATGAACATGTCACTTTCCAAAATTTTGAACAAAGTGTGGTTTATAATTTGCATGGAGGCATGGTTGGTTTATTTGAGCTTAATTTTAGTGATAAAAATTATGTTTGTTTAAGCTCAAAGTTGTAGGGAGTTGAGGGTAATGTGCACAATCCATCGTTGAAGATGAAGGAGCTAAGGAGAATCAGAGGTGGTTCGGCCGAACCAGAAGTTCAGCCGACCCTCTCTGGAGCCTTTTGTCCGGTTCCTTCTTCATGCTGGATCAGTTGATGTCTGTGCAACATGTTGGTGGGAGATCTCAAATGGATGTTTGTTCAGCTTGAGAGATCTCCCCCACACTTATTTTTGTACCTGTTTTATTCAAACAAAAAGACAAAGAACAAACAAGGGCCCTACCAGCAAAAACGCTGGGAGCCTAAAATTTTTTATTATAAATTATTTTATTTTAATTTCTTATTATTTTTATTTTATTTATCTATTTTTATTTATTTTTTTATTTGTTTGTTCACCTCACTTTTTTTTAGCAAAACTCAAACAAGGCCTATGGTAAAGATGCAATGTAGTTCTAACCTTGATTTATCTCCATCTTAGATTACTCTCATTGTTTATGAAATAATACTCAAAGTTCATTAACCAAGATTCAACTCCATGTTAAATTTTGATTAAAGCAAGCTATTTTAACCTAAGCACCATGCTTAATTTAAAAAGCCTATGGATGTACGAAATCAAATACATCCAAACCAGAGCAAAAATCATAAACAAGTGAAGTGTGGACTTGTATGAGCAAAATATATCCAATGGAGACATGTATGAGTTAAAAGACTTGGTGAACATTTAGTTTTTTTTTAATTTATATATTATTTTTTATAGCAAGGTAGAGCTAGCATCATCATTTTTTTTTCATTTTTTAAGCAGGATGGTATTTGGTGTGTATGGAACTCGAGACTCTCACCATCCTCCCCCACACTTGGACTTTTGTGTGAAAAGTCAAGTGTGCAGGATTGGGGTCTCCTTTTTGAGTGTGTTCCATCCCCAAAGATCATCAGAGGGCATAGTTGATGTAGCTCCTATGTTTTTGAGCATAGTATGTCCCTTGTTCTTCTTGTTCTTCACCTGAAAAGGTTAGCAACCAGAATACCCGAAGGTGCATACTAACTTGAAAACATGTTCTTGCTTTTATTGAAAAGAAAGTTTTTTTTATGATAATTATATATATATTTTTTTATGATAATCCGGGGTATCTCCCGGCAGTGCTTTGTTTATGGTCACAAGCTCGACCTGCGGGAACTTCATCTTGCAGTTATCAATGGTGGTATAGTTCCCAGTTTCACCACCAAACATTTGGCATTAAAGTTCAAGCTGCAAGGTTAGTACCATAGTGCTACTACGAGATTTGCAATATTTGTGATAAATATAAGCATCCACAACCATCTTCGTAAAAAGTTTGGAAACGAGGATCAGGAGACGGTTGGAATCCTCGTAAGAGCATGTGGTTTTCAGCAAAACAAACTCTGGAGATTCCAAAAGTGAGCATGAAACATGAGGGATCTTGAAAGAGAAACCTTCATGCTTAACGGTGACATCTTTCTCCTCGGTCTCCAGAGTTGGTGCTTTAGGAATGTCCATGGCACAAAAGTTTTCTTTCTCAAGAATGATGTTTGGATAGCCAGAGGGACATGGTTCTGGTTCGAGTGAGGGTGGTGATGGACGTTCCATTTCACGAGAAAGCTCTGGTGAAATGAACTTCACCTCCTCGAACGGGTCATGGTTGGGATTATGCTTCGCCATTGGGATTTCTGGGTGAGTGGCGGAAGCAGTTTTCCCAAACTCTTCGTTAAGGCTCCCATGGGAAGGTTTTTCTTGAAAAAGTTTTTCAAAAGGGTAGCCTATAAGAAGATCGAATTCAAGGATGGCATAGATATGGAAGTCTATGAAACCTCGATTTTGTCAATTGTGATCGGCACGGCCCTGGCAATCCCACAACACTCAAAGATGAGTCCTGATGGACTTTTGAAGAGCTTGTTGGTTGAGACTAGCGGCATTTTGCCCAAAAGGGTTTCCGCAAGGAATTCTGAAATGATATTAGTCTCGACCATGGGGTTGTGCAGGGCTTCTATGATAGTTCCCCTTAATGAACAAGGCATGGTTGTGGAAGGTGAAAGAATCTGAATTGCTTCGGAAGAACGTTTCACTTCCATCAACCATTCCTTTGATGGTTCAGCTCTAGGGGAAGCTTCTTTTGTGTACTTTTCGTGCCATGATGACTTTGAGGTATTGCCATAATCCTCGAATTTGATAGGAAACTCCGAAGGATGGAGCATTGTTTCCTTCGGTGTTCGTGGTTTGGGTGAGGGCTCATGAGTCGAACCTAGGAATGGTATGAGTTTGGATTTGACTAATGAGGACTCCTCAACACTTGACATGACTTTTGCCTGGAGGGATTTGGTTCTTATGACGGAAGAAGTGTGTTTGGCTATGAAGTGCTCAAGAAATTTGACTTGTTCCGTCATAGTTTTGTGAGTAAAACGACCTCCGGCAGTCACGTTTAGGCATAGGTCAGCATCTATGTCAAGACCCAAACAAAAGAGACGCAACAATACGCCATCGGGTAAAGACATGTCTGGGCCGGCATGTATTAACATTGAAAACCTGGCCTAGGCTGCACCTATAGACTCCTTCTCGAACTGCTCGAAATCGAGGATCGCCCTTGGTAGAGAGACGATACAGGACATAGGGAAGAATGCAAGATGAAACTTGTCTTTAAGTTCTTCCCAATCCCCATTCGTACTCTCTATGGCTTGAGTATACCATTGCTTCGCCTTTCCCATGAGAGAAAAGGGAAACAATGTCCACTTAAGAGTTTCTTGTGTTATGCCTGAGATGCTCAGACACGAACACATCTCCTCGAACTCGTGCAAGTGATGGCAAGGGTTTTCATTGTCATGCCCTAAGAAGGGTTGTGCCCGAACCAAAGCTTTTAATCTAGGGTGGAGTTTATAGCCAGATGAACATGTTGGTTTTGGTGGTGGCTCAATGAACTCGCCCTTTGAAGCAGAAAGATTTATGATAGGTGTAGGCTTCATGATGAAAAAGATAAAAGAAATATCTATTTTGTTTTTGTGAAAAGTAAAGATACAGATACGAGGGCGAACTAGGTTTGAAGAAAATAGCAACCATTCCCCGGCAACGGCGCCAGAAATGCTTGTTGGTATTTCTTAACGCATACAGAAATATTCTGCAAGCGCACGGAAGTATCGTTGTAGCACTTCAACCGGAAGTATTCAGGGTATCGTATTTTCCACAGGGAACGGAGGTACTCTTCTAGCTAATTCGTCCAAGGACAACACAAGGGTAGAGTTGGTAAGGGTAGAGAAGGATTCCTATGGTTTTAGGATCTATGGATAGATAAACTCTACTTTTACTCACTTACTTCGGGCACCGGCTTATACTTGGTCTGCCAAGTACCTCCGGCCTGTAGCTCTACGCCGAACCCGAATGTGGGGGATTACAAGGGACGGACAGGGCTGTCACCACCTACCGCCTACCCCTCAACCATGGGGCACGAGGCAAACGAAGGTAGCCTCTAGCCTAGACACCACGTCTACGCTATCGACTACTATTCTAGCGTTAGCTAGGAACTTCCGTCTTTATCAGGAGTCCTCTACTAGAGTATCCGCTACGGGAACGGACGATGAACCCGCAAACAAGTAAGAATAAAGCTTAACCAAACATAGACTCAATAGCATAAGAACCACGAACACTCACTTAGCGGATGGATCCGTTGAGGTACAAGTGCTCGTCGAGGTACAAGTTTGGGGAGTCACCGACAGGTCCGGCTCTTCCCCGAGCTCTCCCTCACATCTCTCCCTATTACTCAACTCTAGCTAGCTAGGGCCTAAGCCCATTAGAGTGATGCTCTTGAGGTGTAGCTCTTTGCCTTGAGATGTTCTTCTTAATGGGTAGCTCCTCCTCTTCTTATATAGTGGAGTGAGGTCGGTTTGGTGTAGGAAAATTAGGAAACACCCGGGAACCGCCTATGCATGGCGGCATGCAACCGCCGTAGAAAGGTGGGACCGAGAAGAGGCGGTAGGTGGCTCGCCTCGCGACCGCCTTCGCGTGGTCGGTTCCTGGGTGGGCTTGGACCACTTCCACGTTGGTGCTCGGCCCAAATTCTTCTTTGGAGTGGGCCTTTGCTTGATACTTTGGTATAGAATCTGCATTACGCTATCTCCCTTGCGCCTTTTGCTTGGTTTTGGTTATTTTCCACTTGTATTTGAATGTGTGACCTGAGCGGGCCCTGATTTGCCTAGTATTTGGCCTTCTCCTCTTGGGCTCATATTGGATGATGCTTTTGATGTGTATCATGTATGCTTTTGAGCCCATTTTCGGTGGTTTCCATAAATGCTCTCCTGCAAATGATGAATCACCAAAACTTGTGGAACTTGTTAGTTATACGACCTAATTCTAAGTTTGGTGTTCATATGAATTGATTTTATATGAGAGTTGGCAGTTAGAAATGGGAGTTAAGGACCGCCAACAGAAAGTCGATCACACATATGGGATGAGCCATACCTCTTTCGAGTATGCTCTGGTGGTTTACTCAGGAGATGTGTGCCCATTGAGGAAGGATTGAAGATCATTGAAAGATGCCACTCATCACCATACGAAGGACATTATGGAGCGTTCCGCACACATGCAAAGATTTGGCAATGTGGATTCTATTGGCCTACGATGTATGAAGACACAAAAGAATTTATCCGAAGATGCGGGCCATGTCAAAGACACGGTAATATCAACACAAGGGATGCTATGCCACTCACCAACAATCTTCAGATAGAGCTCTTTGATGTTTGGGGAATTGACTATATGGGACCATTTCCCCCATCAAAGAAGTGTGAGTTCATCTTGGTGGCAGTTGACTATGTCTCCAAATGGGTAGAAGCACTACCATGCAAACATGCCGACAACATAAGCTCAAAGAGGATGTTCGAAGAAATAATATTTCCAAGATTCGGAGTCCCCCGAGTAGTGATAAGTGATGGAGGATCACATTTCATCGACAAACGGTTCGAGCAATATCTAGCAAAGCATGGGATCCGCCATAACGTCGCTACACCCTATCATCCTCAGACAAGTGGCCAGGCAGAGACTTCAAATAAACAAATCAAGAATATTCTTCAGAAAACAGTGAATGAGATGGGAACAGCATGGAAGGACAAGTTAGCTGATGCACTTTGGGTGTATTGAACTGCATACAAGACCCCAATTGGGATGTCTCCATATCAACTGGTGTATGGGAAGACTTGCCACCTGCCTGTTGAACTAGAGTTCAAAGCACACTGGGCCATAAGAAGATGGAATATGGACCTAGATGTTGCTGGAGATTATAGAAAGATGCAATTATCAGAGTTAGATGAATGGCGAGAGAAGGCATATCACAATTCAAAGATCTACAAAGAAAGAGTCAAAAGATGACATGACAAAAGAATCAAGAAGAAGGAATTCGCACCCGGAGATAAGGTATTACTTTTTAATTCCAGGGTGAAGCTTTTCGGGCATGGAAAACTACGAAGCAAGTAGGAAGGGCCATACAAGGTAATCAATTCATCATCCCACGGAGCTATCACACTTCAAAATGACGAAGGTACGTTATTCAAGGTAAATGGTCAACGTCTTAAATTATTTTTAGAGCCCAATAAAGAATTAGAAGAAATAGACATAATTAATTTCTACCTTCCAATTGATTTTTGAAGCCCGATCGCTTTTATTCCGCGATTTGGGCCCTTCATCTATTTTTCGGGGAAAGAAACCTTCTAGAAGCCAACACGAGAAAGCGGGCCGACAAAGGATCCCAGGCCAGGGCGGGCGCCCTGCCCCTGCCTCCTTTCGCCGCCGCCTTTTGCCATCCCGATCTTTCTAGAATCCCTTATCCAGAAAATCGCGCGAATGAATTATCCCGCAAGTTGATCGCGAGATATGCTCCGTAGATGCTTCTAGATGCCGTTTTCCACCTCTATATAAATAGCCCCTGACGTCAGCCATCATCACCATTCCAATCATTCCCTCCTCTCTCATTTAGAGCTCACTTTAGTTTCTCGCTCCAATGGCCGGTGGCAGCAACTCCGATCGGAGGATGGTCCCCTACGGGATTGACCTCAACAAGGAGGCGAAGGAAGATCCAGATGCGCAAGCTCTAGTGCCAGTCCACGACGAGCAGCCGCTCACCTCCATTCGTCCGCAGCAGCGCCACTCAAGCCATTCCTACTACGCC
>JAHUYU010001108.1:0-15374 GCA_030439765.1 Tripidium arundinaceum | reverse complement strand
CGAACAAGATAACATGATTGCATAGGCAAACCAATGCTTATGATAGGGGTAAACATGATAGTTTGAGATAGTGTGACACACACTCGAATCTAACACCTGAGCAGAGGAAGAAGGAAGAAGGACTAAAGAATAAAAGAATAACTCTATGAGAGCAGGCATATCCTAGATACAGTTATGCAAAGAATAGTAAGTAATCATACATGTACATGAGTAAGAGCTAGCGCTAAGTGTGAGATAGGTCAGGAGGCCATCGAGTATTGGTCTGCCAGCAACCTCATGTGACAATTTACGTACTCCTACACCATACCCGAACGTGGGGGATTATGAAGGACGGACAGGGCTGTCACCACCTGCCACCTACCCCTCAACCGTGGAGCATGAAATGCATTCACCTGCTTCTATATACCCAAGCACCATGCTCGCGTATAGAGAAACTACCCAAGCCCCCCCGGGTCCCCGACCCTACAGATCGACAGGTAAGAAGCTTGGGCACACCTGAAGGCACGATGAACAGCCACCTCAACTTAACTCTATTTCTTATCATAAACATGATATGAATGATTAAGCATAAAGTTCTACGTGACAGAATCATGACATATAAACTATAGACTAGCTCATATATCAAGATAATATCATAAGAACTATACTCTAGTTTACTTGCATAGCTATATCGATAAATTGAAGACAAGACTTTGGAGAAATGATTCATCTTATTCATACCAAGATTCTTCTCCAAGGATTCAAGCCCTCCAAGGTAGCTTTGCCTTGCTCTAGAACTACTAAGGAAAAGTAAAAACTAGAGAGGTGTTGCTCAAGATGTGTTGACTCAATGTGGTGTGTGTTGAAAGGAGCACCTACACCCTCTATTTATACATGGTGGAGGTCGGTTTGGTGCGAGATAAAATAGGAAACTAGCATAAACCGCCTCTGCATGGTGGCATGTAACCACCAGAGAAGGATGGGCTCGAGAGGAGCTGGGGGCAGTGCGGCCACACCCAGGGTGCGGCCACACCCTGGCCTCCCTCCACTCGCCACTGCCTTGCTCTGGTGGGCCTCTGGTGGGCCAGGGTTGCTTCCACATAGGTGTTCTGCCCAGATTTTGCATGAAGGTGGGGGCTTTTGCTTGATTCCTTGTTGTATGATCTGCATTACGCTTTCTCTGCTGGCATATTTTGACTCTAATTCCACTGTATTGCAGTATAGTCCCTACAAAACAGTAATCTTCCAATACAAGTGGAACTATATCAATAGTAAATGCATATGTGTCAAAAGTATGTTTTATTTCTCTTGCTTTTGGACTATAATTGGCGGTCGGGTATGATCGTTAGTGACCGCCAACAAGGTGCATGAGGATGTTGAGCATATCCACAGCATCATGATTGTGAAAATTGCTCCACCTCATGGTCAAGTGATGATGATGATCGATCTACCACAAGTTCACTAGACAAGATTGATAGTGATAGCTCAAGTGATGCAAATGATGATTCTATTCCAAGCACACTTGATGATGATTGATGATGATGATGATGGTTCATGCTCGGATGATATTGCTACTACAGCCCATCCACTACACCACATTGCTTCATGTCACTAGGTGACACTAAGGTACAAAATGCTAATGTGGTTGATCATGTTGATTCATATGATGAGCTTGTTAGTAGACTTGCTAGCATGACCATGCTTTTAGAAAATGAGTTAGCTAAAACAAGTAAATTGGAAAAAGAAAACTCATTTCTAAAGAATGCATGTGAACAACAAAAGCATCTACTTTATGTTATTACTTGTTCACATGAGGAGCTAAAATTGGCTCATGAGGAACTTGTGTTGCTCATGATAACTTGGTACAAGACCATGCTTTTCTCACTAATAAGCTTTCAAATGAAGAAATTAAAACTAGTGAGAGCTCATCACATGGATTAGATGATCAATTGCATATTGTTGCTAACCCTTGTGATGTAGGCAAGAAGAATGTATCCACCTCTTATGATGATTTATTAGCTATGCCATGTTCTTCACATATAGATGCTTGTTCTTCTTCTATGTCTTGTGAGACTAACCTTTTGAAGGAGAATAATAAGCTCAATGAGCAAGTGAAGAATTTGAGCAACAAGCTAGAGAGGTGCTACAACTCACAAGTCACCTTTGAGCATATGTTGAACAATCAAAGAAGCTATGGTGATATGAGTGGCATTGGTTTTAACAAGAGCAAAATCAAAGGCAAGAGATGGGGCAAGAAAAGATATGAAAGAGAGATGAAGAAGCAAGAACAAAAGAAGCTCTCTCATTTCATGTGCTTCAAATGCCATGATATGGGACATCTTGCAAATGGTTGCCCAACCAAGAAAGCTCAAGTTGAAGAAGGAAGAAGAGAGGCTCAAGCATGTCAAGTGCTTCAAGTGCCGCATTTGGGGTCACCTCACCTCAATGTGCCCAACCAAGCAATTGGTGAAGCAACAAGTAGAGCCTCAACCAAAGCCACAAGTTGAGAAAGAGAAGAAGCCCCAGATCAAGAACAAGTCAACCATGAAAATGGTGGTGTTATGGGGAAGAAGAAGAAAACAAGAAGGGGTGGAAGAGCAAAAGCAAGGCAACCAAAGCTTAATCAAGATGCCAAGATAGTGAGCAAGAATCAAAATGAGAAGAGAGATTTGGCTCACATCAAGTGCTATGCATGTGGAGATATGGGACACTTTGCCTCGAGGTGTCCTACCAAGCTTGAGAAGAAGGCTCAAGCAACTCATGAGAGGTAAGGCAATGATAAGCACAACATGAGCAAGGAAGAAAAGGCTCAAGCAAAGAGAAAGTGCTACTCATGCCGGAAAAGGGACACATGAAAAATTCATGTCCCCTAGGTAACACTCCTAAGCCTATTTCTATTGATGCAAATATTATGCTTAGGAAGGTTGGCAATGGTACCTCATTGGTTGCAATTGCTAAACATCCCGCTATTCATACTAAGGCTATGCCTAAGTATGTTGCACCTAACTTGAGAGGACCCAACTTGGTTTGGGTACCATCGAAAAGTGGATGATTGATTGTAGGTACCATCGGCATTGGAGGCTTGATTTAATTGGTTTCATATTGACTATTATTTGTTGAGTCAAGTTATGAATACATATCACAACCCAATGCCATGACAACAAGTGAAGTCCAAGTGCTTAACATACAAGTGCCATTTATCATGTGTGGGTGACTTATTGGAATATTTGAAGGCTTGCAAAATATTTGAGTTGAAGGTTGCAAATTGAATGATCATGAGCTATCAAGGTACATATCTTATTGGTTAAGTTCTTTTGAGGTGCATATGAGTTGATTGAATAGGATATATATGCATATGTTGCTTGCTATAAGATGATTGAATAGAATAAATGGTTAGTGATCAAGTTTGAGTTAGTTTGGTTGGATAAATTCATAAGATTACCTTAGTAAGTGGTTTGAATGGATATATATCTTGTGAAAGTGTTCATGCAAATTGATCTCAAGATTGGTTCAATTTGAAGATGTTTTAGCTCAAGTAGTGAAATATGTCCAATATTGAAAATCTGAATGAGCTGAGTTCAAGTCTGAGTTTGATGGATAAAATTTTATTGGATTGGCTTGAAATTTTGTATGCATGCTCTACACTTATGATATTAGTTGCTGTACAAATTTCATGATCATTGGATAAGAGATGCTTCGGTTTTGGGGTGGATCTTGTCAACTATGGTGCAGCAGTTTTCAGCATGTACTAGTATTTTAAGATGTGAAAGCTGACAATTCATAAGAAGTCAAATGAAGCTCAAGTAATTTTTTTATTGGTAGAAGACTCATAGAAGCAGATCTTCACCAAATTTCATAGTCATTGGATCTGTACATTGTGAGATCAATTCAAGTCTTTGAAAGGTACAAAATCTGCCAGAAAAGTGACACAAATTGGATTAATCAAGAGTCACTTGATTGAAAGGCCCTCAAGTTGAAAACATGTTTATAAGTGGTTGAGGGACCTAAGTTTGGTTTTGGTTTGATCTAGAAGCATGACAAGTGAAGGGTACAAGGCCATTTGTTTGTGAAGTGTATTTGGCACCTGTTGATGGTAGTTATTGTTCATCATAAACCATCCATTTGATAGGAAGAAATGGATTAAAATGATCACCAACATAGGTACAGGGGTTTAAACTGACAGATTCCACAAGTTTTGGTGAATTTATGTTTTCAGGAGGATTTATTCAGAAAACGGGCCAAGATATTGCAACCGTCGAATCAAATCACGAATCTCCGCGAAGCAACCGACTTACTGGACCCCAAATCCACCGTAGAAGCAAAGATCCGCGACGGGAGGTGAGGTGGCACTGGGTGGGCCGATCGGCCTCACCTGTAGGCCGGTCGGCCCCTGTGGTCCACCTAGCAGTCCCTCCTTCGAACGTCAGTTCTCCACCACCTTTGAGAATGCATCTATGCCCTTGATTCAAGTCAGTTCGATTCGATGAGCCAGAGTTGCCGTTGCCATGGATTCATGGGCCGGCAGGGTGCCAGTGACCCCTATAAAAGGACCCGCAGACCCCCTCCTGGAAGGCATCATTGATCTCCATCCTATGCATGCTAGTTATCATTTCATCATTTATGTTCTAAATCTAGCATACACCACACAAGCATGCATATCAAATTAAACACTTGTGCAAATGCAAGCAAGCCATATCAAATGCAATCAATCAAGTTCATGAGCTTGCTCCCCCTACTTGTGTGCTTCTCTTGTCCAAGATAATTTTGATCCCCTTGCATTCTTCAATCTTGCTCCCTCTTGGTCCATGTCCATGTTCAATACCAAACTCCCCTATAGTGCAAGCATCCTGTTTCATATCTTTGTACCAACTTGTCCCCCTTTGTCATCAATTTACATAAAAGGTATGCATCATCTTCACAAAGGGTTGCACTAGGGTGTAGATGGTTGACTTTTGAACCTTTCATTTTTTATGGACACCACCTAGATATGTTGGAATGACACCATGTGTAGAGCACTTGAGATACCATGTGTAGGAGATTTAAACTTGATACCAATTGATAGGGTACTTTATGGTGTCTCCCCCTTTGTCATTGCATGGGTCATACTACTTGATGAACTTGAGCTCTTGTAGATGAGGGAACTTTCTTAACTTGATGATCACTTAAGTTGAGGATCACTTGTGAATCACTTGTTGGATTTATCATTTGTAACCATTTTCTTGAGGATTTGTCATCTTCATGAGCTTCTATTGTGGACTTGAACCAAATTGATTTGCCTAAGCTTCCAAGTCTAGTTTGAATCCTCTCTAAACTTCTTCACACGCATTTAGCGGTTATCCTATAGAGGTTGTACTTGTCACTTGTTTGCAATCCAAAATAGATCAAGTACTTGGGTTCACTAGCTCATGAACAACTCATATACGCTACCACTAGATCAATCAACCATTTCAAGCAATAGTGGTAGGCTATGAATTTAAACCTTTCATTTGTTATACATGATCCTATAAGCATGTACTATATGCACTAACCGCATACTAGTAAGGGATGAAAATGATCGTGCACATTACAATGATACCTTTGCTATCTTGGAGTAGAGGATAGTCATTAGATTCCAATTATACTCTGCAATAGCAATGTGAAGTCCAATTATAAGTTTGGTAAAGACCAATCATCAATATGAAAACCCATTCTTCACCCATATAAAATGAAAACCACTTATGATCAAGTGCACTTCTTGTTGTGGTTGGCTTGCATCTTCAATTGATCAATGCTTGCATGAGAGAGCCATGGATTGATATCATTTATGAGAATACCACTTGATTTTTCATGACATGCTTGCTCTCTTTTGGGTGTTGCTTGCTTTCTTGATCAATCTCTTGATTTCTTCAACTAAGTAACTTAAATGTCCCTTAGATCACCACTTCGTTTAGCCTTCCAAGCCACGTGCTCAGTTATCCGACAAAGGGCGGCATCCCACACATGGGCGAAGACGGTCTCTCCAAAGAACCATTGTTGATACCCAATTGACACACTTGTTTGATCCATATGATGAACTCAAATCCAAACATGACACTTGATTCCTTTCTCTTCCTTTCTTGTTTAAGTCCTTTTCTTTCTACCAAATGATCTTCAATCATCATTTGAACTTAAACTTTATCTTCATCTTGAGCTTGGCCTTGATTTTCAATGAGTACCAAATAGGTGCTGTTGACATTTCTTAACGTCACTACCAAGATTAGATAAAAAATCTATCCCCGGTGTGATGCTAGAAATGCTGGTATGAATGTGACTTAGAAAATAATATGGAAGTTCCACAAGTGCATAGATATACCATTGTAGCACTTCACCCGGGAGTATTCCAGGTATCGTTATTTATATTTTACCACAGGGAGGAATGCAACGGCTAAGAAGAGATTGATAAATATTTGCATACTTATGATGAGATCAAATAACTAGCATTTACTTCAGCAGGGGTAAGCCAAATAAAATGTATAAATGATAAGTGCAGGGCAATGATAATAATCCAGAGATAGGAAGAGATACTCATAAATGTAGTATAGCTAGGCTAAGTTAAACAAGAAGAAAGATTCCTAAGTTATTCCTACATATCAGGTCTATGTACACTCATATATACTCTTCATCTATAGCACAGTTAACTCTTCATCTATACATAAGAGACGATACTAAGGAAGGCAAGGTCAAAACTTAACTCTTCCGTCGTAAATATGCCCTACTTGGCCTATAGACGGGAGGAGGATTACAGAGGACTCAACGGGGCTGTCACCCCGCGATCTACCTCACGATCCGAAATGTAGGGTGTATTCGCAGCTAAACAACGTATAAGCACTACACTTACACAATGTTGACCACTTAACCCACTCGAGTACTAAGCTAAGCGCTTTGCAAACTTATGCATAAATTTCATGATAACTTATACTATATCAAGCATATAAAAGTAGACTAAGAACATGATAGATAGCAACATAATATCGATTAAGAACAAAGTCATGAACTGAATATGAAAATGAAAGATACAATGGCTATACCAAGTCTCCAGATGGCAGATCCAAAATCCTAAGCAGTAGCCCAACTCTACTTGAATCACTAGCTAGACTATACTAAAACTTTGAAGTATTGGAGTTCTATCCTATTCTTCTCTGACTGAACTGATCTCTGAGAAAATGTTGAATGAAGATGGAGATCAATGATGCCTTCCAGGAGGGGGTCTGCGGGTCCTTTTATAGGGGTCACTGGCACCCTGCCGGCCCATGAATCCATGGCAACGGCAACTCTGGCTCATCGAATCGAACTGACTTGAATCAAGGGCATAGATGCATTCTCAAAGGTGGTGGAGAACTGACGTTCGAAGGAGGGACTGCTAGGTGGACCACAGGGGCCGACCGGCCTACAGGTGAGGCCGATCGGCCCACCCAGTGCCACCTCACCTCCCGTCGCGGATCTTTGCTTCTACGGTGGATTTGGGGTCCAGTAAGTCGGTTGCTTCGCGGAGATTCGTGATTTGATTCGACGGTTGCAATATCTTGGCCCGTTTTCTGAATAAATCCTCCTGAAAACATAAATTCACCAAAACTTGTGGAATCTGTCAGTTTAAACCCCTGTACCTATGTTGGTGATCATTTTAATCCATTTCTTCCTATCAAATGGATGGTTTATGATGAACAATAACTACCATCAACAGGTGCCAAATACACTTCACAAACAAATGGCCTTGTACCCTTCACTTGTCATGCTTCTAGATCAAACCAAAACCAAACTTAGGTCCCTCAACCACTTATAAACATGTTTTCAACTTGAGGGCCTTTCAATCAAAGTGACTCTTGATTAATCCAATTTGTGTCACTTTTCTGGCAGATTTTGTACCTTTCAAAGACTTGAATTGATCTCACAATGTACAGATCCAATGACTATGAAATTTGGTGAAGATCTGCTTCTATGAGTCTTCTACCAATAAAAAAATTACTTGAGCTTCATTTGACTTCTTATGAATTGTCAGCTTTCACATCTTAAAATACTAGTACATGCTGAAAACTGCTGCACCATAGTTGACAAGATCCACCCCAAAACCGAAGCATCTCTTATCCAATGATCATGAAATTTGTACAGCAACTAATATCATAAGTGTAGAGCATGCATACAAAATTTCAAGCCAATCCAATAAAATTTTATCCATCAAACTCAGACTTGAACTCAGCTCATTCAGATTTTCAATATTGGACATATTTCACTACTTGAGCTAAAACATCTTCAAATTGAACCAATCTTGAGATCAATTTGCATGAACACTTTCACAAGATATATATCCATTCAAACCACTTACTAAGGTAATCTTATGAATTTATCCAACCAAACTAACTCAAACTTGATCACTAACCATTTATTCTATTCAATCATCTTATAGCAAGCAACATATGCATATATATCCTATTCAATCAACTCATATGCACCTCAAAAGAACTTAACCAATAAGATATGTACCTTGATAGCTCATGATCATTCAATTTGCAACCTTCAACTCAAATATTTTGCAAGCCTTCAAATATTCCAATAAGTCACCCACAACATGATAAATGGCACTTGTATGTTAAGCACTTGGACTTCACTTGTTGTCATGGCATTGGGTTGTGATATGTATTCATAACTTGACTCAACAAATAATAGTCAATATGAAACCAATTAAATCAAGCCTCCAATGCCGATGGTACCTACAATCAATCATCCACTTTTCGATGGTACCCAAACCAAGTTGGGTCCTCTCAAGTTAGGTGCAACATACTTAGGCATAGCCTTAGTATGAATAGCGGGATGTTTAGCAATTGCAACCAATGAGGTACCATTGCCAACCTTCCTAAGCATAATATTTGCATCAATAGAAATAGGCTTAGGAGTGTTACCTAGGGGACATGAATTTTTCATGTGTCCCTTTTCCCGGCATGAGTAGCACTTTCTCTTTGCTTGAGCCTTTTCTTCCTTGCTCATGTTGTGCTTATCATTGCCTTACCTCTCATGAGTTGCTTGAGCCTTCTTCTCAAGCTTGGTAGGACACCTCGAGGCAAAGTGTCCCATATCTCCACATGCATAGCACTTGATGTGAGCCAAATCTCTCTTCTCATTTTGATTCTTGCTCACTATCTTGGCATTTTGATTAAGCTTTGGTTGCCTTGCTTTTGCTCTTCCACCCCTTCTTGTTTTCTTCTTCTTCCCCATAACACCACCATTTTCATGGTTGACTTGTTCTTGATCTTGGGGCTTCTTCTCTTTCTCAACTTGTGGCTTTGGTTGAGGCTCTACTTGTTGCTTCACCAATTGCTTGGTTGGGCACATTGAGGTGAGGTGACCCCAAATGCGGCACTTGAAGCACTTGACATGCTTGAGCCTCTCTTCTTCCTTCTTCAACTTGAGCTTTTCTTGGTTGGGCAACCATTTGCAAGATGTCCCATATCATGGCATTTGAAGCACATGAAATGAGAGAGCTTCTTTTGTTCTTGCTTCTTCATCTCTCTTTCATATCTTTTCTTGCCCCATCTCTTGCCTTTGATTTTGCTCTTGTTAAAACCAATGCCACTCATATCACCATAGCTTCTTTGATTGTTCAACATATGCTCAAAGGTGACTTGTGAGTTGTAGCACCTCTCTAGCTTGTTGCTCAAATTCTTCACTTGCTCATTGAGCTTATTATTCTCCTTCAAAAGGTTAGTCTCACAAGACATAGAAGAAGAACAAGCATCTATATGTGAAGAACATGGCATAGCTAATAAATCATCATAAGAGGTGGATACATTCTTCTTGCCTACATCACAAGGGTTAGCAACAATATGCAATTGATCATCTAATCCATGTGATGAGCTCTCACTAGTTTTAATTTCTTCATTTGAAAGCTTATTAGTGAGAAAAGCATGGTCTTGTACCAAGTTATCATGAGCAACACAAGTTCCTCATGAGCCAATTTTAGCTCCTCATGTGAACAAGTAATAACATAAAGTAGATGCTTTTGTTGTTCACATGCATTCTTTAGAAATGAGTTTTCTTTTTCCAATTTACTTGTTTTAGCTAACTCATTTTCTAAAAGCATGGTCATGCTAGCAAGTCTACTAACAAGCTCATCATATGAATCAACATGATCAACCACATTAGCATTTTGTACCTTAGTGTCACCTAGTGACATGAAGCAATGTGGTGTAGTGGATGGGCTTGTAGTAGCAATATCATCCGAGCATGAACCATCATCATCATCATCATCATCATCAAGTGTGCTTGGAATAGAATCATCATTTGCATCACTTGAGCTATCACTATCAATCTTGTCTAGTGAACTTGTGGTAGATCGATCATCATCATCACTTGACCATGAGGTGGAGCAATTTTCCACAATCATGATGCTGTGGATATGCTCAACATCCTCATGCACCTTGTTGGCGGTCACTAACGATCATACCCGACCGCCAATTATAGTCCAAAAGCAAGAGAAATAAACATACTTTTGACACATATGCATTTACTATTGATATAGTTCCACTTGTATTGGAAGATTACTGTTTTGTAGGGACTATACTGCAATACAGTGGAATTAGAGTCAAAATATGCCAGCAGAGAAAGCGTAATGCAGATCATACAACAAGGAATCAAGCAAAAGCCCACCTTCATGCAAAATCTGGGCAGAACACCTATGTGGAAGCAACCCTGGCCCAACCAGAGGCCCACCAGAGCAAGGCAGTGGCGAGTGGAGGAGGCCAGGGTGTGGCCGCACCCTGGGTGTGGCCGCACTGCCCCCAGCTCCTCTCGAGCCCATCCTTCTCTGGTGGTTACATGCCACCATGCAGAGGCGGTTTATGCTAGTTTCCTATTTTATCTCGCACCAAACCGACCTCCACCATGTATAAATAGAGGGTGTAGGTGCTCCTTTCAACACACACCACATTGAGTCAACACATCTTGAGCAACACCTCTCTAGTTTTTACTTTTCCTTAGTAGTTCTAGAGCAAGGCAAAGCTACCTTGGAGGGCTTGAATCCTTGGAGAAGAATCTTGGTATGAATAAGATGAATCATTTCTCCAAAGTCTTGTCTTCAATTTATCGATATAGCTATGCAAGTAAACTAGAGTATAGTTCTTATGATATTATCTTGATATATGAGCTAGTCTATAGTTTATATGTCATGATTCTGTCACGTAGAACTTTATGCTTAATCATTCATATCATGTTTATGATAAGAAATAGAGTTAAGTTGAGGTGGCTGTTCATCGTGCCTTCAGGTGTGCCCAAGCTTCTTACCTGTCGATCTGTAGGGTCGGGGACCCGGGGGGGCTTGGGTAGTTTCTCTATACGCGAGCATGGTGCTTGGGTATATAGAAGCAGGTGAATGCATTTCATGCTCCACGGTTGAGGGGTAGGTGGCAGGTGGTGACAGCCCTGTCCGTCCTTCATAATCCCCCACGTTCGGGTATGGTGTAGGAGTACGTAAATTGTCACATGAGGTTGCTGGCAGACCAATACTCGATGGCCTCCTGACCTATCTCACACTTAGCGCTAGCTCTTACTCATGTACATGTATGATTACTTACTATTCTTTGCATAACTGTATCTAGGATATGCCTGCTCTCATAGAGTTATTCTTTTATTCTTTAGTCCTTCTTCCTTCTTCCTCTGCTCAGGTGTTAGATTCGAGTGTGTGTCACACTATCTCAAACTATCATGTTTACCCCTATCATAAGCATTGGTTTGCCTATGCAATCATGTTATCTTGTTCATATCCATACTAGACTCTTTACACCATGCCTTCCTTTAGGAAAATATAAATAACGATACCCTGAAATACATTCGGGTGAAATGCTACAACGGTATTTCCGTGCGCTTGTGGAGTTAAATCTGTAATCGTTAAGATTTACCGGTTGACATTTTCTAGTGTCATTGCCTTTTCTGGCAGTGATGTTGGGAAATGCCAGCAAGCATTTCTGGCGCCGTTGCCGAGGATGGGTCCTATCTCTATTCTTGGTGATGACGCTAAGAAATGCCAACACACCTCTTCCTTGGGCTCATCATCTCATCATTAGAGACCCTCCCATATATCAAATTGAGGTACAACCAAATATCATGGACGGTCTTCATGTACAAGATCTCCCCAAATATCTTATCACTTAAAGATCGATATAAAATGTTAGTAGCTTCGTTCTCGGGATCTGGACATTCTCTTGTGCTTGAGTTAGATCATTGTTGACGGTTGTTAATGTCAACTATAAACTATCAATATGACATATAATCATCCTTAAAATCAATCACCAACATAGGTCTAGTAGTTTAAACTAAATATTTCCACAAGTTTTGGTGATTCTGTGAATGCAGGAGGATTTATCCTGAAAATAGGACAAGTGGGCCATGCTATCACAAGAAATCAGATCCATCTGCAATGAAACCAACTCCACAAGGCTCTAATCCACTGTTCATGGGCCAAAGAAGCAAATCCACGTGGATGGGGCACTTGGTGGGGTTGGTCAACCCCACATGTAGGTCGGTCGACCCACCCTGGCCCACTTGTCAATGCCCGTTGTCTTCAATCGACTTTAAGGATTAATCTCCACCATTTATTTAAGTCGGTTTGATCCAACAGTGGTCATGAGAATTGATGCGGATCGATGACGTGGAACTTACTTGCTCCCTACTCCATCTCCCCTATAAAAGGACCCCCAGACCCCCTCCAGGAGACCATCTCATTCAGATCAAGACACACCAGGAGGAATAGATCTAGAACTCTCCAATGTAATAGATTAGTAACTTGAGAGTTAGGGTCGAGTGGACTCATGTCCAGGTTCCGGATCTAGTCTTGGAGGCTTGGTAAGCCATTGTGTCTACACTTTCATATTTTATGAGACTTCAATACTTACATGTCATATTCTTATCTACATGGTTATGTTTACTTTGATTATAAGCTTAGAGTAGTTGAAGTTATCTTTATGTTTATGCATATCATCGTAGAGCGCTTAGCCTACTAGATCTTAGGCTAAGTAGCCGAGCCTCATGTAAGCGTGGTGCTTATATGTGGCTCTGCCTATGGATGCACCCTACATTCCGGGAGTGGTAGATTTCCATGAGTGACAGCCTCGTAGATCCTCTGTATTCCACCCCCCTCCCCCGTCTGTAGGACTAGTAGGACCTATGTCACACGGAGAAGTATTTTTACTATGCTCCTCCTTAGAGATGTCCCTTATACATGAATGTGGAGTTAATCTTTTGCTATAATGAGTTTATATGCCATAGTATTTCCATAACTTTGTAGTAAGATTATCATAGGAATCAACCTCACCCATTATTCTCCCAAGTTATCAAGTCTATTTATCTGTTATGGTTTATCCCCTAAGTGTCATTATTCATAATTCCTATCATTACATTTATCCCTGCTCTAGCTATGCTGGTAGGTTAATTAGTAGATAATCCTTTGTTAGTATTGAATAATCTTTATTCCATTGTTTCCCTATGGTAAAATATAAATAACGATACCTAGAATACTCCCGGTGAAATGCTACAATGGTATTCTGTGCGCTTGCGGAATTCTTATTTTTAGTTTACACTTGTAAATACCAACAAGCATTTCTGGCGCCGTTGCCGGGAAAACAATTGGCGTAAAGATTTTGATTACTAACATACCACTAGCTTTAGTAGGATTACCCCTGTTCTGTTATATTATGGAATAGACAGGACAACAAACGCCGTTTCGACCTTCCGGCAAGCTTCCACAAGAAAAGAAGAAACATTGAAGAACCCAGGGTGCCTGAGCGTTCAAGATCCATCAACACTAGAACCCTGCCATCTCATAGGTTTGTATAAGATATATATATATATACATATACATATACATATACATACATACATATATATATATATATATGTATTATTCTAACCATGTGTAGATTGGAGAAAAGGTCACCATCACAAGAATTCAAATCTCATCCAATATGATGAACATAGATGCTGCACTACTTACAAATTTCATCTTAAATTGTGAGTCATGGTAAGTTTGATTAAAATGGTGAGATAGTCATGCTCATGGACATTTAAACTTGATGAGCAATTATCTTTAAATTTTTGCATTCCACTGCATGTTTACTTTGAATAATCCATGCATTCGCTTCCATTTAGTTTGAATTTTCTCATGTTACATCCACATCATGTTTAGTTCTTTGCATGTATTTATGTTATTTGCATCCTTTTATCTAAAAAAAGAAAATATATATTCCTCACCATGATCATGCTTTTTCATCTCTATTTGAGTAAATCTCTGTAATTCTTTCATGCTACCTTTGTTTGCTATAGTACGCTTAGGTTTGAAGTATCCTCATACACCTTTTAAAGGCTTTTTAAATTAAGCATGGTGTTTAGTTTAATATGTCTTCCTAAATTAAATTAGACGTGGTATCTAGTTTGATTTTTGAACCAAGAGGTGTGTTGATCTTACTTCCAAAGGCTTTTTAAATTAAGCATGGTGCTTAGGTTAAAATGCTTTCCTAAATCAAATTAGACGTGGTGTCTAGGTTAATTTTTGAACCAAGAGTATGCTTTAGTGGATACTGGTTATTTTTTTGGACTAACCCCTACAGAAAACTCTCAAATTCAAATTGGATAAGTCCTGAGATGAATTCACATTGGATATGAATCAAGGCATATGATGAACTCCAATAACTTTGCGTAAAGAAGACACAGCTCATTCTTCATGGATGAAACAACTCTATGGAACAGAGAGGAAGAAGATGAGTACCATAAAACGGATCTACAATAAAAGCACTCACTCATAGAAAGTGGATGAACAAATCAACAGGTCACGAGCAACATCAAAGACAACCTAGCATTGTGCCTCCCCAAGACTCAAGCTAAAAAAACAACTCACAAGTCGGCAGCAAGGACCAGGACGACAAGATGCCACTACATCATGGCATGCATCCTCGTGTCAACAAACATCATTAATCAATGGTGTTCTATCGATGGTGTCTTGTAAGGCCGTGAACGACCATGTCGCACGATGATATCCCTAAGTCATTGGAGATGAAGCTTTCATGCAAGTACCAATAAGATTCCTTCTTTGACTGGCGTATTGCTAACAAACAAAGAAGAACAACTCTCCACCACGTCGCTGGAAGATAAAGACAATTAAGGAGGAACTCAAGTTTACAACGCCAATGAATACCAATTTGTCAACCAAGAATCAACGAAAATCAAAGAAAGGTTAACTGGAAGAAGAACATGCAATTGTCCGTATCTTCATCTCCTGGATCGGATGGTACAAAGAAAAGCTAAATGCAAGGAGAGGTCCTGCTCAACAGACCTAAAATCATGAGCCCTCACTGACAGGTAAAATCGAACAAGTTTCCTTCAGGTATTTTTTACTCAAA
>JAHUYU010002283.1:0-15585 GCA_030439765.1 Tripidium arundinaceum | reverse complement strand
GGGAAAGGGGGGGAAAAAGGAAAAGAGAGATACGCGCTATCTCAGAGCCGGAGTTTTCATATTTTATCTATATTTTATGTGACACTTACCCTGTATTGATTGAGATAGATGAACATCCTCTATTACACATGAATACTTTTTGGAGAGAGAATCATAATAATTGGAGTATTTTTAGTAGACGAACAAAATGAATTGCGTAACTCTTAGTGTAAGAGCCAGCATTTTATTTGTGGGTGTACGTGTGTCTTGATCATGGGTGCATGACAAGAATCTTCAACAAGGGTCACAAACAATTTGACAAAGTTTAATGCAATAACAAGTAGCATATGACTAAGGTTTTGACTTTTGAATCATGTCATATGGCTCTGGTAGGTATTCAAAATCATTGAGGAACTTTTGAATTTAAGTATTTTTGAAAATGAAAACTCCGGATGTCAAGTTTCTCTTAGAACAAAGTCATAGTAAATTCTATTTGTACCATATCATAACTTGCAACAACTTAGAAAAGGAGCATGCATTTGCAACCCATAAGTTTTCAAGTTTTTAGGATGAGACATTGTTAGCCAACAAACTTAAACATTGGGGAATACTAAGTTATAACCTAGGCACAGATGAATTATAGACAGAGCAATTATTCATCATTTCAACTTTAGGAGAAACTAAACATTCCTTAAACACATATGAGAGTGGAATTCTCTTCTTCTTTTTATTTATTTATTATTATTATTATTTTTAAATGCAGAAAATAAATGCGAAAGATAAAGGATACAAGGTACCTCTGTGGGGGTCCTTCCCCAAGCTAGCTCAAAGCTACGGTCCTTCAGCTATTTTTATTATGATAAAGAGGCAAACTCGAGAGATTTTTTTACCATTATTATTATTTTTTAAGAAACAAGAACAAGATTGAATGTTTTTAGATTGGATCTTTAAATTGAAGAAATTCAATCACATCAATTTCTTCTAAATTTTGAGGTTCAAGGAAAACTTTCAAATGTTGGCCATTTACTTTAAATAAATTACCTTCATCATCTTGGAGCATGATGGCACCGTGTGATGAGGTTTCAATTACCTTGAATGGCCCTTCCCATTTGCTCCGAAATTTTCCATGACCAAAGAGTTTTACCCTTGAGTTGAACATCAGGACCTTATCTCCAGGTGTGAACTCTTTATGCTTGATTCTCTTATCATGCCATCTTTTTGTTCTTTCTTTGTAGATTTTGGAGTTGTGATAGGCCTTTTCTCTCCATTCTTCTAGCTCAGTCAGTTGCATTTGACGGTTCTTGAACGCTAGGTGGAGATCCATGTTCCATTTCTTGATTGCCCAATGGGCCCTAAACTCCAACTCCACAGGTAGATGGCATGTTTTTCCATATACCAGCTGATATGGTGACATGCCTATGTGGGTCTTGTATGCTGTTCGGTATGCCCATAGTGCATCATGCAGCTGGTACTTCCATTTCTTCCCCATCTCATCCATGGTCTTTTGCAGAATGTTCTTGATCTGCTTATTTGAGGTTTCAGCTTGACCGCTTGTTTGGGGATGGTTTGGAGTTGCAACATTTTGCTTGACTCCATATTCTGCAAGGAACTGCCGAAAGGTCTTGTCGATGAAGTGTGACCCTCCGTCACTTATGACCATTCGGGGTGTCCCAAATCGTGGGAATATTACTTCATGGAACATCTTTTTGGAGTGCTTGGAGTCAGCGCTCCGACTTGGCAGTGCTTCTACCCACTTGGACATGTATCCACTGCCACCAAAATGTATTCGGCATCTCCAGACTTTGGGAATGGTCCCATGAAGTCTATCCCCCAGACGTCAAATAGCTCCACTTGGAGGTTGTTCATGAGCGGCATAGCATCCCGGGCGTTAATGCTTCCATGTTTCTGGCATCTGGCGCATCTTCTAACAAATTCTTTTGTATCTTGGTACATAGTTGGCCAGAAGAATCCGCTCTGCCAGATCTTGGCATGTGTACGGAATGCTCCATAGTGTCCTCCATAGGGTGATGCATGACATCTTTCCATGATCTTTGTGGCTTCAACCATTGGGACACACCTTCGTAGCAGTCCATCAGCACAGACTCGGTAGAGGTATGGGTAATCCCATAAGTGGGAACGACTTTGATGCTTGAGTTTCCTCCTGTCCTCTCCTGGTGCAACATATCCTGCAACTATATAGTTGACAATATTTGCATACCATGGGTCCGAGTCTGTTACCTTGAGAAGGGTGTCATCCCTCAGATAATCATTAATGGGTAACTCATGTGTATTCTTATGTTGAAGCCTAGACAAGTGATCGGCTACCGAGTTTTCTACTCATTTTTTATCTCTTATTTCTATGTCAAGTTCTTAGAGCAGAAGAATCCATCGGATTAGCCAAGGCTTAGCGTCTTTATTAGTGAGGAGGTATTTGAGAGCAGCATGGTCGGTATAAACAATTACCTTTGCCCCCACTAAGTAAGATCTAAACTTGTCTATTGCAAAGACCACAGCCAACAACTCTTTCTCAATTGTGGCATAATTCAGCTGTGCCCCAGATAGAGTTTTGCTAGCGTAGGATATAGCATAGTGCTTTTTATCCTTTGTTTGGCCCAAAACGGCCCCCACAGCAAAGTCGCTAGCATCGCACAAGATTTCAAAGGGCAACTTCCAATCGGGTGGTTGGATGATTGGAGCTGAAATGAGTGCCTTTTTCAAGAATTGAAAGGCTTCAAGGCACTCATTGTTAAAGATGAAAGGCACATCTTTAGCCAAAAGGTTGGTCAGGGGTCTAGTGATTTGTGAAAAGTCCTTGATAAATCGCCTGTAGAACCCTGCATGGCCTAGAAAGCTGCGAATGCCCTTCACATTCGTGGGAGGTGAAAGTTGTTCAATGACTTCAATCTTTGCTTTGTCCACCTCTATCCCATGGGCGGACACCTTGTGTCTATTGGGTATTCTTAACGTCATTACCAAAAATGATAACGGCGCCAAAAATGCCAAACCTATCTCTCATACCACTTAAGCCAAGTTGTCATCCCCAGCATGACATGAGAGACGCGGTATTGAAATATGCATTTGCTCTTCTACTAAATAAATAAATGGGTATCTGCAAGCGCACAGATAATACTGATGTAGCATTTTAATCAGGAGTATTCCAGGTATCGTTATTTATATTTTTACCACTAGGAAGGGATTTACTAATGATGGTGGTGGAAATGAATGAGGAATGAGTATCATTGCATGTGTAATAGAGGATGTTCATCTATCTCAATCAATACAGGGTAAGTGTCACATAAAATATAGATAAAATATGAATAGTGACAAAAGATAAATAACTGATCAGCATAACTAGCCACATAAAATAATGATAAGCACCTCAGCAGATATTCTAGCAAGACATTAGCATGGTACTAGGATGAACTACAAGAATATTTCCTAAGTCATTCTAACTATAAAGTCTAGCATATCATAATTAGTGCAATTATACTTGGCAATCATTGCAAGACAAGAAGATTACGCTCATGCATAGTGAGATTACTAAGGAAGATGAGAAACATAGCAATCACTTCCCCGTAATAATTCTGCTCTGCTTGTCCTATACATGGGAGGAGGACTATATAAGACTCAACGGCGATGTCATTCCCGCGAACTACCTCATGATCCGGCATATAGGGTACAATCGCAGATAAATACGGTATAGGCACTATGCCTACACAATATCTATCATTTACCCATTGATCTGATGGATAAACGCTATACGATCCTAAACATGTATATAATTCCAATCTAACTAAGCCAAGCATATAATCATGATAAACTAAGAACGATATAATTGAGAACATAATCAAATAGAGCAAAGTCATAATCAATATAATGAAATAGAGCAAAGTCATATTCATATAATGAAGAACAAAGATGAACAATGAAGAACAAATAGAGACATTACCAAGAATCCTCTTGACAGATCGGGAAACCAATCAAAGATTGACTCCTTCTAGTTTCTAATCCTATGTAGCTAATTCTAAACTAGAGATATAGTTGATGTGGTGGCTCTAGAGCTTGATCAGGGGCTTCTCCTCTTGAGATGAATGAATAATAATGAGAGAGGGCTCCTCCTCCAGGGGTCAGGGGCTTGCTTATATAGGCCTTCCAAATGAACGTCAGCCGTCGGATCAAACCGACCTTGATCGCACGTTTTTTTCTAATCCTTGAGGTCGGTGGAGCATAATCTGCGAGACTTGCTGTGATTGGCCGCCGGGGCAGGGCGAGCACCCTAGGCCCTAGGGCGGGCGCCCTGGGCTGGGCTCCGCTTGCCCTCCGGCTCGGCCCAGTTGCTTCTTTGGTCCAATAGTTTACAGAAAATTACCGCAGGCTTTAATATCTCTATGTAATCATGACATGTGGGCCATTCCTCCGTATTCTCTGATAACCCCCTACAGAAATAGACAAACATCAAAACTCATGGAATTCTGTCAAATAAAACCCTAAGTCTAGATGTTGGTTGCATATAGGTCTTTTTCCATGTCTAGTTGACGGTTAATTTTGATACTTAAGGGCCGTCAACAACTCCCCAAAGCTTACCTTTTGCTCGTCCCTGAGCAAGGATGGGCTCTATGATGGATCAGGAGTTGCTGCAATGCTTTCACGCCTTAAAGGTACACATGCTTTCAAACAAGGTCTCATCTCTGGGTTAGAGTAAACTATTAAGACTTAAAACTTACTCATTTTACCTTCCACCATGGGGCTTGTAACCGTCACTCGAGTCTTGAGCAGTTGCAGGATAAAACGGTCAAGTCAAGCGCCATGTCTCTTGCTCTTCTATCCTGGAAGTACACATCTTCATCCACATACATCCATTTCCATCTCTAGATTCACCAAAAAATATTCTACTCCTAATCCGGGAGAGAATGGCCAAAAATATTCTCCTATCCCTGTTGTTCCCTGTGAAATAAAGGCTCAAGTTATATCTGTTGCTACCTCTTTCTATATCATTTCAGGAGGATGAGTGCTCTAAAAAAAGAAGGGAAATATGACGAGGAAATAAAAATGGGCAAGTGTCCGCCAACCTCGAAAAAGAAAAAAAAGTGAGACGAGAGGTAAAAATGGATAAGTGTCCGACAGTAGAATTAGGGTTTTATTTGACAGAATTCCATGAGTTTTGATGTTTGTCTATTTCTGTAGGGGGTTATCAGAGAATACGGAGGAATGGCCCACATGTCATGATTACATAGAGATATTAAAGCCTGCGGTAATTTTCTGTAAACTATTGGACCAAAGAAGCAACTGGGCCGAGCCGGAGGGCAAGCGGAGCCCAGCCCAGGGCGCCCGCCCTAGGGCCTAGGGTGCTCGCCCTGCCCCGGCGGCCAATCACAGCAAGTCTCGCAGATTATGCTCCACCGACCTCAAGGATTAGAAAAAAACGTGCGATCAAGGTCGGTTTGATCCGACGGCTGACGTTCATTTGGAAGGCCTATATAAGCAAGCCCCTGACCCCTGGAGGAGGAGCCCTCTCTCATTATTATTCATTCATCTCAAGAGGAGAAGCCCCTGATCAAGCTCTAGAGCCACCACATCAACTATATCTCTAGTTTAGAATTAGCTACATAGGATTAGAAACTAGAAGGAGTCAATCTTTGATTGGTTTCCCGATCTGTCAAGAGGATTCTTGGTAATGTCTCTATTTGTTCTTCATTGTTCATCTTTGTTCTTCATTATATGAATATGACTTTGCTCTATTTCATTATATTGATTATGACTTTGCTCTATTTGATTATGTTCTCAATTATATCGTTCTTAGTTTATCATGATTATATGCTTGGCTTAGTTAGATTGGAATTATATACATGTTTAGGATCGTATAGCGTTTATCCATCAGATCAATGGGTAAATGATAGATATTGTGTAGGCATAGTGCCTATACCGTATTTATCTGCGATTGTACCCTATATGCCGGATCATGAGGTAGTTCGCGGGAATGACATCGCCGTTGAGTCTTATATAGTCCTCCTCCCATGTATAGGACAAGCAGAGCAGAATTATTACGGGGAAGTGATTGCTATGTTTCTCATCTTCCTTAGTAATCTCACTATGCATGAGCGTAATCTTCTTGTCTTGCAATGATTGCCAAGTATAATTGCACTAATTATGATATGCTAGACTTTATAGTTAGAATGACTTAGGAAATATTCTTGTAGTTCATCCTAGTACCATGCTAATGTCTTGCTAGAATATCTGCTGAGGTGCTTATCATTATTTTATGTGGCTAGTTATGCTGATCAGTTATTTATCTTTTGTCACTATTCATATTTTATCTATATTTTATGTGACACTTACCCTGTATTGATTGAGATAGATGAACATCCTCTATTACACATGAATACTTTTTGGAGAGAGAATCATAATAATTGGAGTATTTTTAGTAGACGAACAAAATGAATTGCGTAACTCTTAGTGTAAGAGCCAGCATTTTATTTGTGGGTGTACGTGTGTCTTGATCATGGGTGCATGACAAGAATCTTCAACAAGGGTCACAAACAATTTGACAAAGTTTAATGCAATAACAAGTAGCATATGACTAAGGTTTTGACTTTTGAATCATGTCATATGGCTCTGGTAGGTATTCAAAATCATTGAGGAACTTTTGAATTTAAGTATTTTTGAAAATGAAAACTCCGGATGTCAAGTTTCTCTTAGAACAAAGTCATAGTAAATTCTATTTGTACCATATCATAACTTGCAACAACTTAGAAAAGGAGCATGCATTTGCAACCCATAAGTTTTCAAGTTTTTAGGATGAGACATTGTTAGCCAACAAACTTAAACATTGGGGAATACTAAGTTATAACCTAGGCACAGATGAATTATAGACAGAGCAATTATTCATCATTTCAACTTTAGGAGAAACTAAACATTCCTTAAACACATATGAGAGTGGAATTCTCTTCTTCTTTTTATTTATTTATTATTATTATTATTTTTAAATGCAGAAAATAAATGCGAAAGATAAAGGATACAAGGTACCTCTGTGGGGGTCCTTCCCCAAGCTAGCTCAAAGCTACGGTCCTTCAGCTATTTTTATTATGATAAAGAGGCAAACTCGAGAGATTTTTTTACCATTATTATTATTTTTTAAGAAACAAGAACAAGATTGAATGTTTTTAGATTGGATCTTTAAATTGAAGAAATTCAATCACATCAATTTCTTCTAAATTTTGAGGTTCAAGGAAAACTTTCAAATGTTGGCCATTTACTTTAAATAAATTACCTTCATCATCTTGGAGCATGATGGCACCGTGTGATGAGGTTTCAATTACCTTGAATGGCCCTTCCCATTTGCTCCGAAATTTTCCATGACCAAAGAGTTTTACCCTTGAGTTGAACATCAGGACCTTATCTCCAGGTGTGAACTCTTTATGCTTGATTCTCTTATCATGCCATCTTTTTGTTCTTTCTTTGTAGATTTTGGAGTTGTGATAGGCCTTTTCTCTCCATTCTTCTAGCTCAGTCAGTTGCATTTGACGGTTCTTGAACGCTAGGTGGAGATCCATGTTCCATTTCTTGATTGCCCAATGGGCCCTAAACTCCAACTCCACAGGTAGATGGCATGTTTTTCCATATACCAGCTGATATGGTGACATGCCTATGTGGGTCTTGTATGCTGTTCGGTATGCCCATAGTGCATCATGCAGCTGGTACTTCCATTTCTTCCCCATCTCATCCATGGTCTTTTGCAGAATGTTCTTGATCTGCTTATTTGAGGTTTCAGCTTGACCGCTTGTTTGGGGATGGTTTGGAGTTGCAACATTTTGCTTGACTCCATATTCTGCAAGGAACTGCCGAAAGGTCTTGTCGATGAAGTGTGACCCTCCGTCACTTATGACCATTCGGGGTGTCCCAAATCGTGGGAATATTACTTCATGGAACATCTTTTTGGAGTGCTTGGAGTCAGCGCTCCGACTTGGCAGTGCTTCTACCCACTTGGACATGTATCCACTGCCACCAAAATGTATTCGGCATCTCCAGACTTTGGGAATGGTCCCATGAAGTCTATCCCCCAGACGTCAAATAGCTCCACTTGGAGGTTGTTCATGAGCGGCATAGCATCCCGGGCGTTAATGCTTCCATGTTTCTGGCATCTGGCGCATCTTCTAACAAATTCTTTTGTATCTTGGTACATAGTTGGCCAGAAGAATCCGCTCTGCCAGATCTTGGCATGTGTACGGAATGCTCCATAGTGTCCTCCATAGGGTGATGCATGACATCTTTCCATGATCTTTGTGGCTTCAACCATTGGGACACACCTTCGTAGCAGTCCATCAGCACAGACTCGGTAGAGGTATGGGTAATCCCATAAGTGGGAACGACTTTGATGCTTGAGTTTCCTCCTGTCCTCTCCTGGTGCAACATATCCTGCAACTATATAGTTGACAATATTTGCATACCATGGGTCCGAGTCTGTTACCTTGAGAAGGGTGTCATCCCTCAGATAATCATTAATGGGTAACTCATGTGTATTCTTATGTTGAAGCCTAGACAAGTGATCGGCTACCGAGTTTTCTACTCATTTTTTATCTCTTATTTCTATGTCAAGTTCTTAGAGCAGAAGAATCCATCGGATTAGCCAAGGCTTAGCGTCTTTATTAGTGAGGAGGTATTTGAGAGCAGCATGGTCGGTATAAACAATTACCTTTGCCCCCACTAAGTAAGATCTAAACTTGTCTATTGCAAAGACCACAGCCAACAACTCTTTCTCAATTGTGGCATAATTCAGCTGTGCCCCAGATAGAGTTTTGCTAGCGTAGGATATAGCATAGTGCTTTTTATCCTTTGTTTGGCCCAAAACGGCCCCCACAGCAAAGTCGCTAGCATCGCACAAGATTTCAAAGGGCAACTTCCAATCGGGTGGTTGGATGATTGGAGCTGAAATGAGTGCCTTTTTCAAGAATTGAAAGGCTTCAAGGCACTCATTGTTAAAGATGAAAGGCACATCTTTAGCCAAAAGGTTGGTCAGGGGTCTAGTGATTTGTGAAAAGTCCTTGATAAATCGCCTGTAGAACCCTGCATGGCCTAGAAAGCTGCGAATGCCCTTCACATTCGTGGGAGGTGAAAGTTGTTCAATGACTTCAATCTTTGCTTTGTCCACCTCTATCCCATGGGCGGACACCTTGTGTCTATTGGGTATTCTTAACGTCATTACCAAAAATGATAACGGCGCCAAAAATGCCAAACCTATCTCTCATACCACTTAAGCCAAGTTGTCATCCCCAGCATGACATGAGAGACGCGGTATTGAAATATGCATTTGCTCTTCTACTAAATAAATAAATGGGTATCTGCAAGCGCACAGATAATACTGATGTAGCATTTTAATCAGGAGTATTCCAGGTATCGTTATTTATATTTTTACCACTAGGAAGGGATTTACTAATGATGGTGGTGGAAATGAATGAGGAATGAGTATCATTGCATGTGTAATAGAGGATGTTCATCTATCTCAATCAATACAGGGTAAGTGTCACATAAAATATAGATAAAATATGAATAGTGACAAAAGATAAATAACTGATCAGCATAACTAGCCACATAAAATAATGATAAGCACCTCAGCAGATATTCTAGCAAGACATTAGCATGGTACTAGGATGAACTACAAGAATATTTCCTAAGTCATTCTAACTATAAAGTCTAGCATATCATAATTAGTGCAATTATACTTGGCAATCATTGCAAGACAAGAAGATTACGCTCATGCATAGTGAGATTACTAAGGAAGATGAGAAACATAGCAATCACTTCCCCGTAATAATTCTGCTCTGCTTGTCCTATACATGGGAGGAGGACTATATAAGACTCAACGGCGATGTCATTCCCGCGAACTACCTCATGATCCGGCATATAGGGTACAATCGCAGATAAATACGGTATAGGCACTATGCCTACACAATATCTATCATTTACCCATTGATCTGATGGATAAACGCTATACGATCCTAAACATGTATATAATTCCAATCTAACTAAGCCAAGCATATAATCATGATAAACTAAGAACGATATAATTGAGAACATAATCAAATAGAGCAAAGTCATAATCAATATAATGAAATAGAGCAAAGTCATATTCATATAATGAAGAACAAAGATGAACAATGAAGAACAAATAGAGACATTACCAAGAATCCTCTTGACAGATCGGGAAACCAATCAAAGATTGACTCCTTCTAGTTTCTAATCCTATGTAGCTAATTCTAAACTAGAGATATAGTTGATGTGGTGGCTCTAGAGCTTGATCAGGGGCTTCTCCTCTTGAGATGAATGAATAATAATGAGAGAGGGCTCCTCCTCCAGGGGTCAGGGGCTTGCTTATATAGGCCTTCCAAATGAACGTCAGCCGTCGGATCAAACCGACCTTGATCGCACGTTTTTTTCTAATCCTTGAGGTCGGTGGAGCATAATCTGCGAGACTTGCTGTGATTGGCCGCCGGGGCAGGGCGAGCACCCTAGGCCCTAGGGCGGGCGCCCTGGGCTGGGCTCCGCTTGCCCTCCGGCTCGGCCCAGTTGCTTCTTTGGTCCAATAGTTTACAGAAAATTACCGCAGGCTTTAATATCTCTATGTAATCATGACATGTGGGCCATTCCTCCGTATTCTCTGATAACCCCCTACAGAAATAGACAAACATCAAAACTCATGGAATTCTGTCAAATAAAACCCTAAGTCTAGATGTTGGTTGCATATAGGTCTTTTTCCATGTCTAGTTGACGGTTAATTTTGATACTTAAGGGCCGTCAACAACTCCCCAAAGCTTACCTTTTGCTCGTCCCTGAGCAAGGATGGGCTCTATGATGGATCAGGAGTTGCTGCAATGCTTTCACGCCTTAAAGGTACACATGCTTTCAAACAAGGTCTCATCTCTGGGTTAGAGTAAACTATTAAGACTTAAAACTTACTCATTTTACCTTCCACCATGGGGCTTGTAACCGTCACTCGAGTCTTGAGCAGTTGCAGGATAAAACGGTCAAGTCAAGCGCCATGTCTCTTGCTCTTTGATCAGCTATAGCTCCGGAGTTTTTGCAGATTTTCAAATAAAACTCAGAGATCCCTTGTATGACTCTCTCAAATCTCTCTTTTTGTGGTATTTCTGGATCCTTACCAAGGCATTAATGGTGTATGCCTTCTCTCAAAATATGTGGTATTTGTAGTATGAGGCATAGTAACATTGCCTTCTCTCTCACCCTATTCTAATAAGGCTTTCGTTATCTGGAGCTCATAGGTGGGAGATAGCGAATACATACTTACAAGACATTTATTGCATAGTCAAAGTATGGATCCAGAGGAACGAGTCATAAAGTCAAATCAAGATGTGCATGTGTGGCGAATGAATGGTGTATGGTGATGATGGTGGTAATGATGAAAACAGTGGTGAAAGTCTAATTCTACTTTTGCTCTTATGAAGGAACACATACCTTTCTTGCACTTTGAAGCTTTTGGGAGGAACTGAGATGCTCGATATATATATATATATATATATATATATATATATATATATATATATATATATATATATATATATATATATATATATATATATATATATATTCACTCAGGTGGGTATCTTGTACCCCTAATTCTACTGTCGGACACTTATCCATTTTTACCTCTCGTCTCACTTTTTTTTCTTTTTCGAGGTTGGCGGACACTTGCCCATTTTTATTTCCTCGTCATATTTCCCTTCTTTTTTTAGAGCACTCATCCTCCTGAAATGATATAGAAAGAGGTAGCAACAGATATAACTTGAGCCTTTATTTCACAGGGAACAACAGGGATAGGAGAATATTTTTGGCCATTCTCTCCCGGATTAGGAGTAGAATATTTTTTGGTGAATCTAGAGATGGAAATGGATGTATGTGGATGAAGATGTGTACTTCCAGGATAGAAGCAGCGTATGTAAGTGGAGTGTACGTGAATCTTGATTTTAACCACATGACAAGCTCCTAAGGGTCTACACAGCTTGACCACACTCAATGTTCATAAGCAGTAAAAAGTAGATGTATGGTTTCCTTAATCTAATAAGCATGTATATATGGCTGTGGTAGGATTTTAAACTCTCATGTCATACACGAACTCATCATGCAACATTTTTATATATTTTCAAAGATAAAATTCTCCAGAATTCTAGCATCTCTAGGAACAGATAAACAGCAGCTCAACCTTCCCATCATATCCATTAACAACTTAGACTTTAGATCAGGTACTTACTCCCACAAGTTCAGGTTTAGAGCAAATTTTAAATTATAACAGTTATGCCTAAACTAGAGAGAGAGCTCATGTTTAAAAAACTAGGTAGTTCGCGGGAATGACATCGCCGTTGAGTCTTATATAGTCCTCCTCCCATGTATAGGACAAGCAGAGCAGAATTATTACGGGGAAGTGATTGCTATGTTTCTCATCTTCCTTAGTAATCTCACTATGCATGAGCGTAATCTTCTTGTCTTGCAATGATTGCCAAGTATAATTGCACTAATTATGATATGCTAGACTTTATAGTTAGAATGACTTAGGAAATATTCTTGTAGTTCATCCTAGTACCATGCTAATGTCTTGCTAGAATATCTGCTGAGGTGCTTATCATTATTTTATGTGGCTAGTTATGCTGATCAGTTATTTATCTTTTGTCACTATTCATATTTTATCTATATTTTATGTGACACTTACCCTGTATTGATTGAGATAGATGAACATCCTCTATTACACATGCAATGATACTCATTCCTCATTCATTTCCACCACCATCATTAGTAAATCCCTTCCTAGTGGTAAAAATATAAATAACGATACCTGGAATACTCCTGATTAAAATGCTACATCAGTATTATCTGTGCGCTTGCAGATACCCATTTATTTATTTAGTAGAAGAGCAAATGCATATTTCAATACCGCGTCTCTCATGTCATGCTGGGGATGACAACTTGGCTTAAGTGGTATGAGAGATAGGTTTGGCATTTTTGGCGCCGTTATCATTTTTGGTAATGACGTTAAGAATACCCAATAGACACAAGGTGTCCGCCCATGGGATAGAGGTGGACAAAGCAAAGATTGAAGTCATTGAACAACTTTCACCTCCCACGAATGTGAAGGGCATTCGCAGCTTTCTAGGCCATGCAGGGTTCTACAGGCGATTTATCAAGGACTTTTCACAAATCACTAGACCCCTGACCAACCTTTTGGCTAAAGATGTGCCTTTCATCTTTAACAATGAGTGCCTTGAAGCCTTTCAATTCTTGAAAAAGGCACTCATTTCAGCTCCAATCATCCAACCACCCGATTGGAAGTTGCCCTTTGAAATCTTGTGCGATGCTAGCGACTTTGCTGTGGGGGCCGTTTTGGGCCAAACAAAGGATAAAAAGCACTATGCTATATCCTACGCTAGCAAAACTCTATCTGGGGCACAGCTGAATTATGCCACAATTGAGAAAGAGTTGTTGGCTGTGGTCTTTGCAATAGACAAGTTTAGATCTTACTTAGTGGGGGCAAAGGTAATTGTTTATACCGACCATGCTGCTCTCAAATACCTCCTCACTAATAAAGACGCTAAGCCTTGGCTAATCCGATGGATTCTTCTGCTCTAAGAACTTGACATAGAAATAAGAGATAAAAAATGAGTAGAAAACTCGGTAGCCGATCACTTGTCTAGGCTTCAACATAAGAATACACATGAGTTACCCATTAATGATTATCTGAGGGATGACACCCTTCTCAAGGTAACAGACTCGGACCCATGGTATGCAAATATTGTCAACTATATAGTTGCAGGATATGTTGCACCAGGAGAGGACAGGAGGAAACTCAAGCATCAAAGTCGTTCCCACTTATGGGATTACCCATACCTCTACCGAGTCTGTGCTGATGGACTGCTACGAAGGTGTGTCCCAATGGTTGAAGCCACAAAGATCATGGAAAGATGTCATGCATCACCCTATGGAGGACACTATGGAGCATTCCGTACACATGCCAAGATCTGGCAGAGCGGATTCTTCTGGCCAACTATGTACCAAGATACAAAAGAATTTGTTAGAAGATGCGCCAGATGCCAGAAACATGGAAGCATTAACGCCCGGGATGCTATGCCGCTCATGAACAACCTCCAAGTGGAGCTATTTGACGTCTGGGGGATAGACTTCATGGGACCATTCCCAAAGTCTGGAGATGCCGAATACATTTTGGTGGACAGTGGATACATGTCCAAGTGGGTAGAAGCACTGCCAAGTCGGAGCGCTGACTCCAAGCACTCCAAAAAGATGTTCCATGAAGTAATATTCCCACGATTTGGGACACCCCGAATGGTCATAAGTGACGGAGGGTCACACTTCATCGACAAGACCTTTCGGCAGTTCCTTGCAGAATATGGAGTCAAGCAAAATGTTGCAACTCCAAACCATCCCCAAACAAGCGGTCAAGCTGAAACCTCAAATAAGCAGATCAAGAACATTCTGCAAAAGACCATGGATGAGATGGGGAAGAAATGGAAGTACCAGCTGCATGATGCACTATGGGCATACCGAACAGCATACAAGACCCACATAGGCATGTCACCATATCAGCTGGTATATGGAAAAACATGCCATCTACCTGTGGAGTTGGAGTTTAGGGCCCATTGGGCAATCAAGAAATGGAACATGGATCTCCACCTAGCGTTCAAGAACCGTCAAATGCAACTGACTGAGCTAGAAGAATGGAGAGAAAAGGCCTATCACAACTCCAAAATCTACAAAGAAAGAACAAAAAGATGGCATGATAAGAGAATCAAGCATAAAGAGTTCACACCTGGAGATAAGGTCCTGATGTTCAACTCAAGGGTAAAACTCTTTGGTCATGGAAAATTTCGGAGCAAATGGGAAGGGCCATTCAAGGTAATTGAAACCTCATCACACGGTGCCATCATGCTCCAAGATGATGAAGGTAATTTATTTAAAGTAAATGGCCAACATTTGAAAGTTTTCCTTGAACCTCAAAATTTAGAAGAAATTGATGTGATTGAATTTCTTCAATTTAAAGATCCAATCTAAAAACATTCAATCTTGTTCTTGTTTCTTAAAAAATAATAATAATGGTAAAAAAATCTCTCGAGTTTGCCTCTTTATCATAATAAAAATAGCTGAAGGACCGTAGCTTTGAGCTAGCTTGGGGAAGGACCCCCACAGAGGTACCTTGTATCCTTTATCTTTCGCATTTATTTTCTGCATTTAAAAATAATAATAATAATAAATAAATAAAAAGAAGAAGAGAATTCCACTCTCATATGTGTTTAAGGAATGTTTAGTTTCTCCTAAAGTTGAAATGATGAATAATTGCTCTGTCTATAATTCATCTGTGCCTAGGTTATAACTTAGTATTCCCCAATGTTTAAGTTTGTTGGCTAACAATGTCTCATCCTAAAAACTTGAAAACTTATGGGTTGCAAATGCATGCTCCTTTTCTAAGTTGTTGCAAGTTATGATATGGTACAAATAGAATTTACTATGACTTTGTTCTAAGAGAAACTTGACATCCGGAGTTTTCATTTTCAAAAATACTTAAATTCAAAAGTTCCTCAATGATTTTGAATA
>JAHUYU010002337.1:0-12567 GCA_030439765.1 Tripidium arundinaceum | reverse complement strand
AAATGGGAAAAAATAGTAAAAACGAGTTAATTCCTCAACGAACCGTTATGGGTTGGAGAATGTGTATAGACTACCGAAAACTCAACTCGGCCACAAAGAAGGATCATTTTCCACTGCCCTTCATAGACGAAATGTTAGAATGGCTAGCGAAACATTTTTTCTTTTGTTTCCTAGATGGGTATTCGGGTTATCACCAAATCCCTATCCACCCTGACGATCAAAGCAAGACCATGTTTACATGCCCATACGGAACATATGCCTGTAGACGAATGTCGTTCGGGTTATGTAATGCACCAGCATCGTTTCAACGATGTATGATGTCTATCTTTTCAGACATGATAGAGGAAATAAGGGAAGTTTTTATGGATGATTTTTCAGTCTATGGAAAAACTTTTGATGATTGTCTAGAAAATTTAGACAAGGTCTTGCAATGATGTCAAGAAAAGGACTTAGTATTAAATTGGGAAAAATGTCACTTTATGGTCCATGAAGGCATCGTTCTTGGACATTTAGTGTCTGAGAGGGGAAATGAGGTAGATAAAGCTAAAATCAACGTTATTGAACAATTACCTCCCCCTGTAAATGTAAAAGGAGTACGAAGTTTCTTAGGACACGCAGATTTTTATAGGTGTTTTATAAAGGATTTTTCGCAAATTGCTAGACCCCTTACAAGTCTGCTGCTAAAGACGCTCCTTTTGAGTTCACTGATGAGTGTTTACAAGCTTTTAATACACTTAAGAAAGCACTTATCTTAGCACCAATCATACAACCACCCGATTGGTCACTACCCTTTGAAATTATGTGTCATGCAAGTGATTTTGATGTTGGTGTGGTTTTAGGCCAAACCAAAGATAAAAAGCATCATGCTATTGCTTACGCTAGCAAAACACTGACAAGAGCACAACTTAATTACGCTACTACTGAAAAAGAGCTCCTAGCTATTGTTTATGCTATAGATAAGTTTAGATCTTACTTAGTAGGAGCTAAAGTAATTGTTTATACTGATCATGTTGCTCTTAAGTATTTGCTCACTAAGAAAATGCTAAACCAAGATTAATTAGATGGATTTACCCTCCAAGAATTTGATCTAGAAATTAAGGATAAGAAAGGAGTAGAAAATACTGTTGCAGATCATCTTTCGCGTATACAAGTCACTAATATGCAGGAACTGCCGATCAATGACTACCTACGTGATGACATGTTACTCAAGGTGACAGACTCCACGCCATGGTACATGAATATTGTTAATTTTATGGTTGCAGGATATGTACCACCTGGCGAGAACCAGAGGAAACTACAACTTGAAAGTCGACGTCACCTATGGGACGACCCATACCTATATAGGGTATGTGCTGACGGACTGTTAAGAGGATGTGTAGTAACATCCGAAGGATTGCAGATCATTGAGAAGTGTCATGCAGCACCATACGGAGGTCATTATGGAGCATTTCACACACAAGCCAAGATCTGGCTGTGTGGATTTTTCTGGCCATCGATGTATGAAGACAATAAGGACTTTATCAGAAGATGTCGGAAGTGTCAGCTGCAAGGCAACATCATAGCCCGCAATGAAATGCCACTCCATTACAATCTTCAAGTTGAGATCTTTGATGTTTGGGGGATTGACTATATGGGACCATTTCCAAAGTCAATGGACTGTGAGTACATCTTGGGTTGCTATGGATTATGTCTCCAAGTGGGTAGAAGCAATGCCCTGCAGAGCTGCTAATGCCAAACATTCAAGAAAGATGTTTCATGAAGTGATATTTCCCCGATTCGGAACACCAAGAATGGTAATCAGTGACGAAGGATCGCACATGTGGATAAAACATTCAGAGCTTTCCATAGACCAACTGGAATGGTGACATGCCTATGGGGGTTTTATAAGCTATCCTGTGTGCCCAGAGTGCATCAGGTAACTTAGATTTCCATCCTTTCCCCATATCATTCACCGTTTTCTAAAGGATGTTTGTCAGTTGAAAAAAGTGTTCTCTGCAAAAATGAATGTCTGCAAAAGAACTGGACATGATATTTATTCCAACTGTAGGATTATACAACATATCTACCACGTGATCTTGAACTATGCAAGGTATGGTCAAAGAAGGAGCTCAAATCTAGATTTCTTCCGACGAAGATTCTACCTCCTCTAACCATTTGTTACTCATTAACACGGTCAACTCTCTTACAGACTGTCTAAGATATTCCTCATCTAAAGTTTCTGGCTGAGTGACCATTGTTTCGGGTTTTCTTTGGCAGGTATTGTTTGAAGTGTTACCGAAACTATCAAAGAGATCATCTTCGAAGAACGGAAAATCAGAAGGTTCGAACACTTCATCTGGATTTTCTACCAAAGGTGAGGATTTTACTTTAGGAATTTGGGGTTCGTTCTGGGTTAAAGCTACTTCCTCAGTTTGTGGTTTGGGTTCTACACGGAGTGGTTCTAGAGGTGGAGGATTCTCGGCGATTTGATCTAAAGAGCTTCTCCTTCCTTGTGGTTTTATGCGTGAACGATCCTCCGGCAGATAGTCTAAGAACAGGGCAGACTCCTTGGTTAATCCCAACCAGAAATGTTGTAATAAAACGTGGTTTGGGATGGAAATGTGACACCCTAAAAATTGGCATATTTTTTTATATAGCTAATTGTTTATTAACGTATTTGTGTGTGAGCATTTCTTAGGGAATAAAATTTTTTTACAAAATTAAAAGCAATATAGTTTAGAAACATGTGGATGCATACATGCTGCTGCATATTTCTTTTGTGATTGGTTTTGATTCAAGGTTCAAATGAATTCAAAATCTATTTGAAAATGAATTTTGGAAATGAATTTAGAAAAGAAAAGAGCAAACCTTCTCTCCCTCCCCCTCTCTTTGCTTTCGGCCCGTTGGCCCAGCTAGCCGCCGGCTTGCTCATTCCCCGTCGGCCCGCTCGCCCCCCCTTTCCTTTCCCTCCTCCTTCTCTTCTCTGTTGGGCCAGCCCAGCCCGCGTGGGCAACTGTCGCCGCCCCTCCCCCCTCTCCCTCTACCGCTGACAGTCTGGCCCCGTGCGTCAGCGCCTTCCCCCTTCTCCCACCGAGCTCGGCCACGAGCGCGTGGTCACGGTGAAACCGCCGCCCGCGCCCACGTCCCCGCGTCGTGGCCACGTCGCCCGGTCCCCGACCTCTTTAAAAGGAAGCGGTGACCCCGCCGCCGCTCTCCATCCACTCCTAGCGCCCGCACGGCTCAACTGAGCTCGCGAAAAACCTCCGCCGAGCTCGGAGCTCCGCCCCGCCGCTGTCGTTTTCGCCTTGGAGGCCACTGCACCGCCTCCGAGTTGTGACCAAGTGTCGTCGAAGGCCGGTGGCCGTTCCCCGACTTCCCTCTCTCTCAATCTCACTCAATTTCGGCCTAACCGTCACCATCATCACGTGCAGTTCGCCGCCGGCCGCCGTCCCGCGTGGTCCGCCATCCCCGACCTGCTTTCGCCTCCGTTCTTCGCTGTGGTGAGCTTGCCCCTCTCTCCTCTCTCTCCCGACCTGTTCCCCCATGGATTGGTGGCCTCTAGGGCTGTTTCCGAGAGCGCCGGTAAGCTCTCTGTTGCGTATTCTTAACGTCATTACCAAAAATGATAACGGCGCCAAAAATTCCAAACCTATCTCTCATGCCACTTAAGCCAGTTGTCATCCCCAGCATGACATGAGAGACGCGGTATTGAAATATGCATTTGCTCTTCTACTAAATAAATAAATGGGTATCTGCAAGCGCACAGTTAATACCGATGTAGCATTTTAACCAGGAGTATTCCAGGTATCGTTATTTATATTTTACCACTGGGAAGGGATTTACTAATGATGGTGGTGGAAATGAATGAGGAATGAGTATCATTGCATGTGTAATAGAGGATGTTCATCTATCTCAATACAAGGTAAGTGTCACATAAAATAGATAAAATATGAATAGTGAGATTGAGAGAGAGGGAAGTCGGGGAACGGCCACCGGCCTTCGACGACACTTGGTCACAACTCGGAGGCGGTGCAGTGGCCTCCAAGGCGAAAACGACAGCGGCGGGCGGAGCTCCGAGCTCGGCGGAGGTTTTTCGCGAGCTCAGTTGAGCCGTGCGGGCGCTAGGAGTGGATGGAGAGCGGCGGCGGGGTCACCGCTTCCTTTTAAAGAGGTCGGGGACCGGGCGACGTGGCCACGACGCGGGGACGTGGCGCGGGCGGCGGTTTCACCGTGACCACGCGCTCGTGGCCGAGCTCGGTGGGAGAAGGGGGAAGGCGCTGACGCACGGGCCAGACTGTCAGCGGTAGAGGGAGAGGGGGGAGGGGCGGCGACAGTTGCCCACGCGGGCTGGGCTGGCCCAACAGAGAAGAGAAGGGAGGAGGGAAAGGAAAGGGGGGGCGAGCGGCCGACGGGGAATGAGCAAGCCGGCGGCTAGCTGGGCCAACGGGCCGAAAGCAAAGAGAGGGGGAGGGAGAGAAGGTTTTGCTCTTTTCTTTTTCTAAATTCATTTTCCAAAATTCATTTTCAAATAGATTTTGAATTCATTTGAACCTTGAATCAAAACCAATCATCACAAAAGAAAATATGCAGCAGCATGTATGCATCCACATGTTTCTAAACTTATATTTGCTTTTAATTTTGTAAAAAAATTTTATTTCCCTAAGTGAAATGCTCACACACAATACGTTAATAAATCAAATTTAGCTATATAAAAAAATATGCCAATTTTTAGGGTGTCACATTTCCATCCCAAACCACGTTTTATTACAACATTTCTGGTTGGGATTAACCAAGGAGTCTGCCCTGTTCTTAGACATATCTGCCGGAGGATCGTTCACGCATAAAACCACAAAGGAAGGAGAAGCTCTTTTAGATCAAATCGCCGAGAATCCTCCACCTCTAGAACCACTCCGTGTAGAACCCAAACCACAAACTGAGGAAGTAGCTTTAACCCAGAACGAACCCCAAATTCCTAAAGTAAAATCCTCACCTTTGGTAGAAAATCCAGATGAAGTGTTCGAACCTTCTGATTTTCCGTTCTTCGAAGATGATCTCTTTGATAGTTTCGGTAACACTTCAAACAATACCTGCCAAAGAAAACCCGAAACAATGGTCACTCAGCCAGAAACTTTAGATGAGAATATCTTAGACAGTCTGTAAGAGAGTTGACCGTGTTAATGAGTAACAAATGGTTAGAGGAGGTAGAATCTTCGTCGAAGAAATCTAGATTTGAGCTCCTTCTTTGACCATACCTTGCATAGTCAAGATCACGTGTAGATATGTTGTATAATCCTACAGTTGGAATAAATATCATGTCCAGTTCTTTTGCAGACATTCATTTTTGCAGAGAACACTTTTTCAACTGACAAACACCTTAGAGTTGCACCATGTGATAGTTTAGAAGGACGTGGAATCTTGCGAGAAGTCACTGTGTACACCACGATGTAACACTAAGGCTAAACTTTCATGTTTTTGACGTCCAATATTTCGACGTTATGATAGGGCTCCCGTCAAATTAATTAATAGGGGAATTAGACGTTAGGTTAGGGAGAGAAAAGCTTACTATTCCAATCACTCATGTTGGAAACGCGATTGCTGAACCTCTCTCCTACCCTGAGGAGGTCTTTTCGGTCTCAATTTTTGAGCCACCTGAGTCGTCTTTAGATAACGATGCTAAAAATTTCATTGAAGAAGAAGACGAGTTAGGAGAAACCGTAGAACTTCCTACAGAAGAAGTCCCCATGCCACCTCCTCTGATTGAGCTTAAGCCCTTACCTGCTAGTTTACGCTACGCTTTCCTACATGGCAACAAAGAGACTCCTATAATCATTAGCGACAAACTGACTAAAAAAGAGACAGCTAAATTGATTGCCATTTAGAGAAACGTAGATCAGTCTTTGGGTATTCCTTGCAAGATCTTAAAGGGATAAGCCCAACTTATGCACACATTGCATACCAATAGATCCATTGAGTACGCCCACTCGAGAGCCGCAGAGACGGCTCAATAATGCGATGAGAGAAGTCATGAAAAAGGAAAGCTCTGAATGTTTTATCCACAATGTGCGATCCTTCGTCACTGATTACCATTCTTGGTGTTCCGAATCGGGGAATATCACTTCATGAAACATCTTTCTTGAATGTTTGGCATTAGCAGCTCTGCAGGGCATTGCTTCTACCCACTTGGAGACATAATCCATAGCAACCAAGATGTACTCACAGTCCATTGACTTTGGAAATGGTCCCATATAGTCAATCCCCCAAACATCAAAGATCTCAACTTGAAGATTGTAATGGAGTGGCATTTCATGCGGCTATGATGTTGCCTTGCAGCTGACACTTCCGACATCTTCTGATAAAGTCCTTATTGTCTTCATACATCGATGGCCAGAAAAATCCACACAGCCAGATCTTGGCTTGTGTGTGAAATGCTCCATAATGACCTCCGTATGGTGCTGCATGACACTTCTCAATGATCTGCAATCCTTCGGATGTTACTACACATCCTCTTAACAGTCCGTCAGCACATACCCTATATAGGTATGGGTCGTCCCATAGGTGACGTCGACTTTCAAGTTGTAGTTTCCTCTGGTTCTCGCCAGGTGGTACATATCCTGCAACCATAAAATTAACAATATTCATGTACCATGGCGTGGAGTCTGTCACCTTGAGTAACATGTCATCACGTAGGTAGTCATTGATCGGCAGTTCCTGCATATTAGTGACTTGTATACGCGAAAGATGATCTGCAACAGTATTTTCTACTCCTTTCTTATCCTTAATTTCTAGATCAAATTCTTGGAGGAGTAAAATCCATCTAATTAATCTTGGTTTAGCATTTTTCTTAGTGAGCAAATACTTAAGAGCAACATGATCAGTATAAACAATTACTTTAGCTCCTACTAAGTAAGATCTAAACTTATCTATAGCATAAACAATAGCTAGGAGCTCTTTTTCAGTAGTAGCGTAATTAAGTTGTGCTCTTGTCAGTGTTTTGCTAGCGTAAGCAATAGCATGATGCTTTTTATCTTTGGTTTGGCCTAAAACCACACCAACATCAAAATCACTTGCATGACACATAATTTCAAAGGGTAGTGACCAATCGGGTGGTTGTATGATTGGTGCTAAGATAAGTGCTTTCTTAAGTGTATTAAAAGCTTGTAAACACTCATCAGTGAACTCAAAAGGAGCGTCTTTAGCAAGCAGACTTGTAAGGGGTCTAGCAATTTGCGAAAAATCCTTTATAAAACACCTATAAAAATCTGCGTGTCCTAAGAAACTTCGTACTCCTTTTACATTTACAGGGGGAGGTAATTGTTCAATAACGTTGATTTTAGCTTTATCTACCTCATTTCCCCTCTCAGACACTAAATGTCCAAGAACGATGCCTTCATGGACCATAAAGTGACATTTTTCCCAATTTAATACTAAGTCCTTTTCTTGACATCATTGCAAGACCTTGTCTAAATTTTCTAGACAATCATCAAAAGTTTTTCCATAGACTGAAAAATCATCCATAAAAACTTCCCTTATTTCCTCTATCATGTCTGAAAAGATAGACATCATACATCGTTGAAACGATGCTGGTGCATTACATAACCCGAACGACATTCGTCTACAGGCATATGTTCCGTATGGGCATGTAAACATGGTCTTGCTTTGATCGTCAGGGTGGATAGGGATTTGGTGATAACCCGAATACCCATCTAGGAAACAAAAGAAAAAATGTTTCGCTAGCCATTCTAACATTTCGTCTATGAAGGGCAGTGGAAAATGATCCTTCTTTGTGGCCGAGTTGAGTTTTCGGTAGTCTATACACATTCTCCAACCCATAACGGTTCGTTGAGGAATTAACTCGTTTTTACTATTTTGCACTACCGTCATTCCTCCTTTCTTTGGGACTACTTGGACCGGACTAACCCAGTCGCTATGCAGTACGGGATAAATGATCCCGGTGTGAAGGAGTTTAAGGACTTCCTTTTTCATGACTTCTCTCATCGCATTATTGAGCCGTCTCTGCGGCTCTCGAGTGGGCGTACTCAATGGATCTATTGGTATGCAATGTGTGCATAAAGTTGGGCTTATCCCTTTAAGATCTTGCAAGGAATACCCAAAGACTGATCTACGTTTCTCTAAAATGGCAATCAATTTAGCTGTCTCTTTTTTAGTCAGTTTGTCGCTAATGATTATAGGAGTCTCTTTGTTGCCATGTAGGAAAGCGTAGCGTAAACTAGCAGGTAAGGGCTTAAGCTCAATCAGAGGAGGTGGCATGGGGACTTCTTCTGTAGGAAGTTCTACGGTTTCTCCTAACTCGTCTTCTTCTTCAATGAAATTTTTAGCATCGTTATCTAAAGACGACTCAGGTGGCTCAAAAATTGAGACCGAAAAGACCTCCTCAGGGTAGGAGAGAGGTTCAGCAATCGCGTTTCCAACATGAGTGATTGGAATAGTAAGCTTTTCTCTCCCTAACCTAACGTCTAATTCCCCTATTAATTAATTCTTGACGGGAGCCCTATCATAACGTCGAAATATTGGACGTCAAAAACATGAAAGTTTAGCCTTAGTGTTACATCGTGGTGTAACACAGTGACTTCTCGCAAGATTCCACGTCCTTCTAAACTATCACATGGTGCAACTCTAAGGTGTTTGTCAGTTGAAAAAAGTGTTCTCTGCAAAAATGAATGTCTGCAAAAGAACTGGACATGATATTTATTCCAACTGTAGGATTATACAACATATCTACCACGTGATCTTGAACTATGCAAGGTATGGTCAAAGAAGGAGCTCAAATCTAGATTTCTTCCGACGAAGATTCTACCTCCTCTAACCATTTGTTACTCATTAACACGGTCAACTCTCTTACAGACTGTCTAAGATATTCCTCATCTAAAGTTTCTGGCTGAGTGACCATTGTTTCGGGTTTTCTTTGGCAGGTATTGTTTGAAGTGTTACCGAAACTATCAAAGAGATCATCTTCGAAGAACGGAAAATCAGAAGGTTCGAACACTTCATCTGGATTTTCTACCAAAGGTGAGGATTTTACTTTAGGAATTTGGGGTTCGTTCTGGGTTAAAGCTACTTCCTCAGTTTGTGGTTTGGGTTCTACACGGAGTGGTTCTAGAGGTGGAGGATTCTCGGCGATTTGATCTAAAAGAGCTTCTCCTTCCTTTGTGGTTTTATGCGTGAACGATCCTCCGGCAGATATGTCTAAGAACAGGGCAGACTCCTTGGTTAATCCCAACCAGAAATGTTGTAATAAAACGTGGTTTGGGATGGAAATGTGACACCCTAAAAATTGGCATATTTTTTTTATATAGCTAAATTTGATTTATTAACGTATTTGTGTGTGAGCATTTCACTTAGGGAAATAAAATTTTTTTACAAAATTAAAAGCAAATATAAGTTTAGAAACATGTGGATGCATACATGCTGCTGCATATTTTCTTTTGTGATGATTGGTTTTGATTCAAGGTTCAAATGAATTCAAAATCTATTTGAAAATGAATTTTGGAAAATGAATTTAGAAAAAGAAAAGAGCAAAACCTTCTCTCCCTCCCCCTCTCTTTGCTTTCGGCCCGTTGGCCCAGCTAGCCGCCGGCTTGCTCATTCCCCGTCGGCCCGCTCGCCCCCCCTTTCCTTTCCCTCCTCCCTTCTCTTCTCTGTTGGGCCAGCCCAGCCCGCGTGGGCAACTGTCGCCGCCCCTCCCCCCTCTCCCTCTACCGCTGACAGTCTGGCCCCGTGCGTCAGCGCCTTCCCCCTTCTCCCACCGAGCTCGGCCACGAGCGCGTGGTCACGGTGAAACCGCCGCCCGCGCCCACGTCCCCGCGTCGTGGCCACGTCGCCCGGTCCCCGACCTCTTTAAAAGGAAGCGGTGACCCCGCCGCCGCTCTCCATCCACTCCTAGCGCCCGCACGGCTCAACTGAGCTCGCGAAAAACCTCCGCCGAGCTCGGAGCTCCGCCCGCCGCTGTCGTTTTCGCCTTGGAGGCCACTGCACCGCCTCCGAGTTGTGACCAAGTGTCGTCGAAGGCCGGTGGCCGTTCCCCGACTTCCCTCTCTCTCAATCTCACTCAATTTCGGCCTAACCGTCACCATCATCACGTGCAGTTCGCCGCCGGCCGCCGTCCCGCGTGGTCCGCCATCCCCGACCTGCTTTCGCCTCCGTTCTTCGCTGTGGTGAGCTTGCCCCTCTCTCCTCTCTCTCCCCGACCTGTTCCCCCATGGATTGGTGGCCTCTAGGGCTGTTTCCGAGAGCGCCGGTAAGCTCTCTGTTGCGTATTCTTAACGTCATTACCAAAAATGATAACGGCGCCAAAAATTCCAAACCTATCTCTCATGCCACTTAAGCCAAGTTGTCATCCCCAGCATGACATGAGAGACGCGGTATTGAAATATGCATTTGCTCTTCTACTAAATAAATAAATGGGTATCTGCAAGCGCACAGTTAATACCGATGTAGCATTTTAACCAGGAGTATTCCAGGTATCGTTATTTATATTTTTACCACTGGGAAGGGATTTACTAATGATGGTGGTGGAAATGAATGAGGAATGAGTATCATTGCATGTGTAATAGAGGATGTTCATCTATCTCAATCAATACAAGGTAAGTGTCACATAAAATATAGATAAAATATGAATAGTGAGAAAAGATAAATAACTGATCAGCATAACTAGCCACATAAAATAATGATAAGCACCTCAACAGATATTCTAGCAAGACATTAGCATGGTACTAGGATGAACTACAAGAATATTTCCTAAGTCATTCTAACTATAAAGTCTAGCATATCATAATTAGTGCAATTATACTTGGCAATCATTGCAAGACAAGAAGATTATGCTCATGCATAGTGAGATTACTAAGGAAGATGAGAAACATAGCAATCACTTCCCCGTAATAATTCTGCTCTGCTTGTCCTATACACGGGAGGAGGACTATATAAGACTCAACGGCGATGTCATTCCCGCGAACTACCTCACGATCCGGCCTATAGGGTACAATCGCAGATAAATACGGTATAGGCACCATGCCTACACAATATCTATCATTTACCCATTGATCTGATGGACAAACGCTATACGATCCTAAGCATGTATATAATTCCAATCTAACTAAGCCAAGCATATAATCATGATAAACTAAGAATGATATAATTGAGAACATAATCAAATAGAGCAAAGTCATAATCAATATAATGAAATAGAGCAAAGTCATATTCATATAATGAAGAACAAAGATGAACAATGAAGAACAAATAGAGAAATTACCAAGAATCCTCTTGACAGATCCGGAAACCAATCGAAGATTGACTCCTTCTAGTTTCTAATCTTATGTATCTAATTCTAAACTAGAGATCTAGTTGATGTGGTGGCTCTAGAGCTTGATCAGGGGCTTCTCCTCTTGAGATGAATGAATAATAATGAGAGAGGGCTCCTCCTCCAGGGGTCAGGGGCTTGCTTATATAGGCCTTCCAAATGAACGTCAGCCGTCGGATCAAACTGACCTTGATCGCACGGTTTTCCTTAATCCTTGAGGTCGGTGGAGCATAATCCGCGAGACTTGCTGTGATTGGCCGCCAGGGCAGGGTGGGCGCCCTAGGCCCTAGGGCGGGCGCCCTGGGCTGGGCTCCGCTTGCCCTCCGGCTCGGCCCAGTTGCTTCTTTGGTCCAATAGTTTACGGAAAATTACCGCAGGCTTTAATATCTCTATGTAATCATGACATGTGGGCCATTCCTCCGTATTCTCTGAAAACCCCCTGCAGAAATAGACAAACACCAAAACTCGTGGAATTCTATCAAATAAAACCCTAAGTCTAGATGTTGGTTGCATATAGGTCCTTTTCCATGTCTAGTTGACGGTTAATTTTGATACTTAAGGACCGTCAACAACTCCCCCAAGCTTACCTTTTGCTCGTCCCTGAGCAAGGATGGGCTCTATGATGGATCAGGAGTTGCTGCAATGCTTTCACGCCTTAAAGGTACACATGCTTTCAAACAAGGTCTCATCTCTGGGTTAGAGTAAACTATTAAGACTTAAAACTTACTCATTTTACCTTCCACCATGGGGCTTGTAACCGTCACTCGAGTCTTGAGCAGTTGCAGGATAAAACGGTCAAGTCAAGCGCCATGTCTCTTGCTCTTTGATCAGCTATAGCTCCGGAGTTTTTGCAGATTTTCAAATAAAACTCAGAGATCCCTTGTATGACTCTCTCAAATCTCTCTTTTTGTGGTATTTCTGGATCCTTACCAAGGCATTAATGGTGTATGCCTTCTCTCAAAATATGTGGTATTTGTAGTATGAGGCATAGTAACACTGCCTTCTCTCTCACCCTATTCTAATAAGGCTTTCGTTATCTGGAGCTCATAGGTGGGAGATAGCGAATACATACTTACAAGACATTTATTGCATAGTCAAACCATGGATCCAGAGGAATGAGTCATAAAGTAAAATCAAGATGTGCATGTGTGGCGAATGAATGGTGTATGGTGATGATGGTGGTAATGAGGAAAACAGTGGTGAAAGTCTAATTCTACTTTTGCTCTTATGAAGGAACACATACCTTTCTTGCACTTTGAAGATTTTGGGAGGAA
>JAHUYU010001945.1:0-12156 GCA_030439765.1 Tripidium arundinaceum | reverse complement strand
GAGATGATGTGGTGTGTGTTGTGTATTGCCTTGTCCTAAAAAGAATGCAATTCTAACTCTATCCTTAACCAAACTCTATAAAGTTTAATCAAATTTGTAGAAAAAAGTATCAATATATATAGAACACGAAATATGTACATATATATACTATAAAAGAATATTTTACGATGAATCTAATAATATTTATTTAGTATCATAAATAATGATACTCTATCCGTTCGGCTGGTGGTTTTTTGGCTGATCCTGGCTGATTCAATAGTGTTTCTGTGAGAGAGAATAAATTAAAGTACGGCTGATAAGCCGGCTGAAAAGGACAGACGAACAGGGCCATTGGATTAATATAGTGTTAAATAGAATACCAAAATATCATGCCTCTCTCTCCATACACCTACCATCTAATTAGGCCACAAATTGAGAAGGATTCATCCAAAAAGACATAGGATAGGCATTAACTTACCTTCTTGAGCAACCACCTTCAAAGATATAAAGATCAAAACCTCCTCCCTTGTATTTCGCAATTTTCGGACCTCCAAGGATGCCAACAATAAAAGGTGGCTCGATCTGTACAGTTCAGGTCGAGGGAGGAATTAGGGTATTTATAGATGTTTTTTTATACACTACGGGAAACTCGTACTTTGCCGAGTGCTGGAAGCTTTGCCGAGTGCCAGATATCGCACACTCGGCAAAGACAAAATTTGCCAAGAGCGGCACTCGGCAAAATAAGACACTCGGCAAAGACCTATTTACCGAGTGCCTGGCACTCGGCAAACACAGGCACTCGGCAAAGCCAGGCGCTCGGCAAAGACAGGCGCTCAGCAAAGATTGGCAAGGGTAGACGGCATCCAGCGCCGTGCCCTTTGTCGAGTGCCCGCCGTTTGGCACTCGGCAAAATAATTTTTTTGGTTTTTGGCCACCCCATTTTTTGTGATGCTTTACTATAGTACCATAATAACATGTTAAAATTTGGCACATTTTCATTGCTTTTTGGTATATTTCTTTTGTTTATTTTGTTTTGTTGAATTTTTACGAAAAATGTAAGTTTGAACTGCAGGTGCATCGAATAATAGATCTCATTCGTTCAAAAAATGTTATCCTTGTTTTTTAGTGTAAATTTAGGCTAAATCCAGGAACAGTCTCGAAATTTCGATCAACGTGCTCACGGGGCAACGCCGCCAACTTGCGTGCGATTGGTTTTTTAATTCTACAAAATGCGAACGAATTCCGAAAATCATGAAACTTGTCGAGATGTCGTGATATCATACGCATATGCAGTGATAAAAATTTGAAAAAGTTTCTTGTACGTTGTCACGTACAATGCTCACAAACCAGGACATCTCGGCATGTCATATCTATATCACATGCGGAGATGTCCTGGTTTGTGAGCATCGTACGTACCAACATGCTCGAAAACTTTTTCAAATTTTACCACAGCATACACGTATGATATCACGACATCTCGACAAGTTTCATGATTTTCGGAATTCGTTCGCATTTGTAGAATTAAAAAACCAATCGCAGCGCAAGTTGGCGGCGTTGCCCCGTGAGCACGTTGATCGAAATTTTGAGACTGTTCCTGAATTTAGCCTAAATTTACACTAAAAAACAAGGATAACATTTTTTGAACGAATAAAATCTATTATTCGATGCACCTGCAGTTCAAACTTACATTTTCCGTAAAAATTCAACAAAATAAAATAAACAAAAGAAATATACCAAAAAGCAATGAAAATGTGCCAAATTTTAACATGTTGTTTATGGTACTGTATTAAAGCATCACAAAAAATGGGGTGGCCAAAAACCAAAAAAAATTATTTTGCCGAGTGCCGAGGTTTGGCACTCGGCAAAGTTGTTACTTTGCCGAGTGCCACGCCAGCTGGCACTCGGCAAAGAAATAAAGCTGGTTTTTTTTTATTTCACCGAGTTTTGCCGAGTGCTACGCCAACTGGCACTCGGCAAAGAAATAAATTGGGTTTTTTATTTCGCCGAGTGTCAGATCACGGCACTCGGTGAAGATTATGTTCTTTGCCGAGTGCCGCGTGATCTGGGACTCGGCAAAGCAGACGAGAGTTAAAAAAAAGGCCGGCGGCAGTCTCACTATCTCACTCTCTCTCTCTGCTCACCGCGCGCGCCGCCGCTCCCGCCCCGCGCCGCCGCTCGCCGCCTCCCCGCGCCGGCCGCGGCGCGCCATCGCCTCCCCGCGCCGCCGCTCGCCGCCTCCCCGCGCCCGCCGCGGCGCCTCCCCGCCCCCGCCGACGGTCCCTGCAGAGAGGAGGAGGAGGAGGCAGGGGAGAAGGAAGGAGGAGAAGGGGAGAAGAAAGGAGGAGGGGAGAAGAGAGGAGGAGAAGGAGAAGGAGAGGAGGAGAAGGAAGGTGTCCCGCGCCGCCGCTCTAGCCCCGCGCAGCCGCTCGTAGCCCCGCGGGCCCCGCCCCATCCCGCGCCGCCGCTGCGCGCCACCGCTGGCTGCCACCGCCTCCGCGTGCCGGCCCGTGCCTCCGCGGCGCACCCCGCGGCTCCCCGCGCCGTCCCACGGGCCCCGCGCCGCTGCGGCGCCTCCCCGCCGGCGGCCACCGCGCCCGCCGGCGGTCCCCGCCCCCGCCGGCGGCCCCTGCAGAGAGGTGGAGGAGGAGGCAGGGGAGAAGGAAGGAGGAGAAGGGGAGAAGAAAGGAGGAGGGGAGAAGAGAGGAGGAGAAGGAGAAGGAGAGAAGGAGAAGGAAGGTGCCGGCTTTGGCCCATCGACGCTCACGCCGCTGCGGTCGTCCCCGCCGTCGTCGCCGGCCCTCGCTCTTGCCGTTCTCGCCGGAAAGGTATGCCCTACACTTGTAGTGTCAGTAGTAGTAGTTAGTAGTGTTAGTAGTAGTTAGTTAGTAGTTAGTAAGTAGTAGTTAGTAAGTAGTAGTAGTTAGTAGTGTTAGTAGTAGTTAGTTAGTAGTTAGTAAGTAGTAGTTAGTAAGTAGTAGTAGTTAGTAGTGTTAGTAGTAGTGTTAGTAGTAGTAGTAGTAGTATTTCTTCTTGTGTTACTTAGGATTTTAATCTTCGGTGACGAACTGACGATGAACTGTTATGCGAGAATGTAGGATCTCTGCACCTTCAAGCAAGAAGTGAAAAGTATGGAAAGGTAAATGTCAGATCAGCTACTCTGCCAGCTATCTTTAATGTGCAGTTCCCAACCAATTTAGATGATACTGTCTGTGATAATGTACCCTTGTAACATTATCAATCTATTCCTTTTAATGCCTCTGATTTAGGTTTGTGTTATATGCAAAATATATTAATGTAGAGGCCTTTAATGCAGAGTGCAAAAGTTGGTCTGTGTAGATCATTTGGTGCGATAGTGTGAGGCAGACTCATAGTTGTTTCATAGATATGCCTTATGCTTCCATGTCTTTAGTTTTCCTTATGTTGATAATATCTTAAGTAGGTCTAGGATTTGTATGTGAGTGGTCCAGTCAACTCTAAAGCAATTGGTTGTTTAGAAAGTGCTGCTGCTGTTGGTATTATGGGATACATTTTTGTTAGGATTCCTGGTTTTGTGCATTTATATTCAGAAAATTTGTCTAGTAGACACTACTGAACTACTGCTTTTTGAAATCTGAATATTGTTACACCATGGGTGGAACTTCCAGCTATCTATTCGTTAAAAAGAATCTGAACATTATTGCAGGCTGACTTTTTACGATGATAATGCAAACTTAAAGACATTGTCCTAACCTGAGATGAATATGCTCTTTACTATTACTACTACTTAGCTACCCTTGTGCAATCCATTTTAGCTACTAATCCAGACTATTTTATTGTCATGTTAGGTTCAAATGAAAGCCATCATGGCTCAGTCTACACGAGATGGGGAACAATCAAAGACTCTTGGAGAAGCCGTTGCTCATGTTTTGCCATCAAATAAATTTCTTCGAAATGTTGGCCTTAAGTCAATAGCCTCCAAGAGAACACTACTGCTGCTGCAGCACGTGTACAAGAGTTGGTGCAGCACTTAGATAAATTTCATGGCGATTATTTTGCTACTTGTTGGACTTAGTAATGACTTGGACATGTGAGGCTCATGTATTTTTAGTTGAGTCTGACACGTGAGAATTATTTGGACATGCAACTATTAATAGATCTGATTTGTCAAGTGGTGTAATGAATGTGGCCATTTTCAATTTGCTTGTTGGTTATAAATTGATTTTCTTAGCTGCAATATATATAGTTGGCTACAATATATTAAATTACCACGTTATATGTGGCACCTGCATAGACATCCATGGTCAATGGTTCACGACGTTTTCTTTGCTTGATAATGACGATAATTGAGCGTCGTAAATCAACGACGCAAATAGGAACGTCGCAAAATTACGACGAGAATATCAGTTTTGTCGCATAACACCTTTAGCTACGGGGAATAGGTGACGAATGCATTTTCGTCGCGCGTGCGTCGTAAACAGTGAAACACGACAAAATTTCTAACTTCTACGACATTAATGCAATGTCGTAGAAGGTCACATCTCTTGTAGTGTTCCATGCTCCGCTCCTATCCGAGACAGAATTTCGGCAGCACCTCCCCGCTGTTCTCCCGATACACGTCCTGCAAGGGAGAGTGTGTATCCAGAGAACAACAGGGAGGTGATGCCGAAAGTCTGTCTCGGACTGGAGCGAACCATGGAAACTAACCTCATCTACGCATCCGCGGGCTGTCCAAAATAAGTGGACAATCCAAAAGAGATACGGTCGCAGATATGCAAAGATCTGCATACCTCCGACCATATCTCTTTCGAATGGGAGACGCCTAACTAGGTTACGCGACCTACAACCATGATACGGATAGATGGGTTATACCTAGGGTGCCGGTGAGGTCAGGCTAGCGGGGCGGTGGCGAGTCGGTGCAGTGGCGAGGCGACGCGGTGCAGGCAGACCAGCAACGCCGACGAAGACGATCGGGGTCGCCGAGTCCCTCCCACGGGTCCTTCTCCTGCAAAAAAGGCAATTGGTTAGTGTCAACTGAAAATTTCGGCAGCACCTCCCCTACACGGGAGGTTCCCAAAACCTGCAGAAAACATAGGCACGAAGGCCAACAATCACATATATACCAAACATAGGCACGAAGGCCAACAACCACATATATACCAAGAGAAGCCATGTACTTTAGTTCTTTTTCCATGCAGATGAAAGTATCGAAGTAGTACAACAACAACTACTACCAACACTACAACTACTACTAACACTAACACTACTACTACAAACACTACTACTATCACTACTTACTACTAACACTACTTACTACTAACACTACAACTAACAACTACTTAACTACTAACACTACTACTACTAACAACTACTACTACTACTAACACTACTACTAACACTACTAACTACTACTACTTACTAACTACTACTTACTAACTACTAACTAACTACTACTAACACTACTAACTACTACTACTTACTAACTACTACTTACTAACTACTAACTAACTACTACTAACACTACTAACTACTACTACTGACACTACAAGTGTAGGGCATACCTTTCCGGCGAGAACGGCAAGAGCGAGGGCCGGCGACGACGGCGGGGACGACCGCAGCGGCGTGAGCGTCGATGGGCCAAAGCCGGCACCTTCCTTCTCCTTCTCTCCTTCTCCTTCTCCTCCTCTCTTCTCCCCTCCTCCTTTCTTCTCCCCTTCTCCTCCTTCCTTCTCCCCTGCCTCCTCCTCCACCTCTCTGCAGGGGCCGCCGGCGGGGGCGGGGACCGCCGGCGGGCGCGGTGGCCGCCGGCGGGGAGGCGCCGCAGCGGCGCGGGGCCCGTGGGACGGCGCGGGGAGCCGCGGGGTGCGCCGCGGAGGCACGGGCCGGCACGCGGAGGCGGTGGCAGCCAGCGGTGGCGCGCAGCGGCGGCGCGGGATGGGGCGGGGCCCGCGGGGCTACGAGCGGCTGCGCGGGGCTAGAGCGGCGGCGCGGGACACCTACCTCCTTGTGCTCGGTGACCCTTTTATTTGATGATGTGGTGTGTGTTGTGTATTGCCTTGTCCTAAAAAGAATGCAATTCTAACTCTATCCTTAACCAAACTCTATAAAGTTTAATCAAATTTGTAGAAAAAAGTATCAATATATATAGAACACGAAATATGTACATATATATACTATAAAAGAATATTTTACGATGAATCTAATAATATTTATTTAGTATCATAAATAATGATACTCTATTCCGTTCGGCTGGTGGTTTTTTGGCTGATCCTGGCTGATTCAATAGTGTTTCTGTGAGAGAGAATAAATTAAAGTACGGCTGATAAGCCGGCTGAAAAGGACAGACGAACAGGGCCATTGGATTAATATAGTGTTAAATAGAATACCAAAATATCATGCCTCTCTCTCTCCATACACCTACCATCTAATTAGGCCACAAATTGAGAAGGATTCATCCAAAAAGACATAGGATAGGCATTAACTTACCTTCTTGAGCAACCACCTTCAAAGATATAAAGATCAAAACCTCCTCCCTTGTATTTCGCAATTTTCGGACCTCCAAGGATGCCAACAATAAAAGGTGGCTCGATCTGTACAGTTCAGGTCGAGGGAGGAATTAGGGTATTTATAGATGTTTTTTTATACACTACGGGAAACTCGTACTTTGCCGAGTGCTGGAAGCTTTGCCGAGTGCCAGATATCGCACACTCGGCAAAGACAAAATTTGCCAAGAGCGGCACTCGGCAAAATAAGACACTCGGCAAAGACCTATTTACCGAGTGCCTGGCACTCGGCAAACACAGGCACTCGGCAAAGCCAGGCGCTCGGCAAAGACAGGCGCTCAGCAAAGATTGGCAAGGGTAGACGGCATCCAGCGCCGTGCCCTTTGTCGAGTGCCCGCCGTTTGGCACTCGGCAAAATAATTTTTTTGGTTTTTGGCCACCCCATTTTTTGTGATGCTTTACTATAGTACCATAATAACATGTTAAAATTTGGCACATTTTCATTGCTTTTTGGTATATTTCTTTTGTTTATTTTGTTTTGTTGAATTTTTACGAAAAATGTAAGTTTGAACTGCAGGTGCATCGAATAATAGATCTCATTCGTTCAAAAAATGTTATCCTTGTTTTTTAGTGTAAATTTAGGCTAAATCCAGGAACAGTCTCGAAATTTCGATCAACGTGCTCACGGGGCAACGCCGCCAACTTGCGTGCGATTGGTTTTTTAATTCTACAAAATGCGAACGAATTCCGAAAATCATGAAACTTGTCGAGATGTCGTGATATCATACGCATATGCAGTGATAAAAATTTGAAAAAGTTTCTTGTACGTTGTCACGTACAATGCTCACAAACCAGGACATCTCGGCATGTCATATCTATATCACATGCGGAGATGTCCTGGTTTGTGAGCATCGTACGTACCAACATGCTCGAAACTTTTTCAAATTTTTACCACAGCATACACGTATGATATCACGACATCTCGACAAGTTTCATGATTTTCGGAATTCGTTCGCATTTTGTAGAATTAAAAAACCAATCGCACGCAAGTTGGCGGCGTTGCCCCGTGAGCACGTTGATCGAAATTTTGAGACTGTTCCTGAATTTAGCCTAAATTTACACTAAAAAACAAGGATAACATTTTTTGAACGAATAAAATCTATTATTCGATGCACCTGCAGTTCAAACTTACATTTTCCGTAAAAATTCAACAAAATAAAATAAACAAAAGAAATATACCAAAAAGCAATGAAAATGTGCCAAATTTTAACATGTTGTTTATGGTACTGTATTAAAGCATCACAAAAAATGGGGTGGCCAAAAACCAAAAAAAATTATTTTGCCGAGTGCCGAGGTTTGGCACTCGGCAAAGTTGTTACTTTGCCGAGTGCCACGCCAGCTGGCACTCGGCAAAGAAATAAAGCTGGTTTTTTTTATTTCACCGAGTTTTGCCGAGTGCTACGCCAACTGGCACTCGGCAAAGAAATAAATTGGGTTTTTTATTTCGCCGAGTGTCAGATCACGGCACTCGGTGAAGATTATGTTCTTTGCCGAGTGCCGCGTGATCTGGGACTCGGCAAAGCAGACGAGAGTTAAAAAAAAGGCCGGCGGCAGTCTCACTCTCTCACTCTCTCTCTCTGCTCACCGCGCGCGCCGCCGCTCCCGCCCCGCGCCGCCGCTCGCCGCCTCCCCGCGCCGGCCGCGGCGCGCCATCGCCTCCCCGCGCCGCCGCTCGCCGCCTCCCCGCGCCCGCCGCGGCGCCTCCCCGCCCCCGCCGACGGTCCCTGCAGAGAGGAGGAGGAGGAGGCAGGGGAGAAGGAAGGAGGAGAAGGGGAGAAGAAAGGAGGAGGGGAGAAGAGAGGAGGAGAAGGAGAAGGAGAGGAGGAGAAGGAAGGTGTCCCGCGCCGCCGCTCTAGCCCCGCGCAGCCGCTCGTAGCCCCGCGGGCCCCGCCCCATCCCGCGCCGCCGCTGCGCGCCACCGCTGGCTGCCACCGCCTCCGCGTGCCGGCCCGTGCCTCCGCGGCGCACCCCGCGGCTCCCCGCGCCGTCCCACGGGCCCCGCGCCGCTGCGGCGCCTCCCCGCCGGCGGCCACCGCGCCCGCCGGCGGTCCCCGCCCCCGCCGGCGGCCCCTGCAGAGAGGTGGAGGAGGAGGCAGGGGAGAAGGAAGGAGGAGAAGGGGAGAAGAAAGGAGGAGGGGAGAAGAGAGGAGGAGAAGGAGAAGGAGAGAAGGAGAAGGAAGGTGCCGGCTTTGGCCCATCGACGCTCACGCCGCTGCGGTCGTCCCCGCCGTCGTCGCCGGCCCTCGCTCTTGCCGTTCTCGCCGGAAAGGTATGCCCTACACTTGTAGTGTCAGTAGTAGTAGTTAGTAGTGTTAGTAGTAGTTAGTTAGTAGTTAGTAAGTAGTAGTTAGTAAGTAGTAGTAGTTAGTAGTGTTAGTAGTAGTTAGTTAGTAGTTAGTAAGTAGTAGTTAGTAAGTAGTAGTAGTTAGTAGTGTTAGTAGTAGTGTTAGTAGTAGTAGTAGTTGTTAGTAGTAGTAGTGTTAGTAGTTAAGTAGTTGTTAGTTGTAGTGTTAGTAGTAAGTAGTGTTAGTAGTAAGTAGTGATAGTAGTAGTGTTTGTAGTAGTAGTGTTAGTGTTAGTAGTAGTTGTAGTGTTGGTAGTAGTTGTTGTTGTACTACTTCGATACTTTCATCTGCATGGAAAAAGAACTAAAGTACATGGCTTCTCTTGGTATATATGTGGTTGTTGGCCTTCGTGCCTATGTTTGGTATATATGTGATTGTTGGCCTTCGTGCCTATGTTTTCTGCAGGTTTTGGGAACCTCCCGTGTAGGGGAGGTGCTGCCGAAATTTTCAGTTGACACTAACCAATTGCCTTTTTTGCAGGAGAAGGACCCGTGGGAGGGACTCGGCGACCCCGATCGTCTTCGTCGGCGTTGCTGGTCTGCCTGCACCGCGTCGCCTCGCCACTGCACCGACTCGCCACCGCCCCGCTAGCCTGACCTCACCGGCACCCTAGGTATAACCCATCTATCCGTATCATGGTTGTAGGTCGCGTAACCTAGTTAGGCGTCTCCCATTCGAAAGAGATATGGTCGGAGGTATGCAGATCTTTGCATATCTGCGACCGTATCTCTTTTGGATTGTCCACTTATTTTGGACAGCCCGCGGATGCGTAGATGAGGTTAGTTTCCATGGTTCGCTCCAGTCCGAGACAGACTTTCGGCATCACCTCCCTGTTGTTCTCTGGATACACACTCTCCCTTGCAGGACGTGTATCGGGAGAACAGCGGGGAGGTGCTGCCGAAATTCTGTCTCGGATAGGAGCGGAGCATGGAACACTACAAGAGATGTGACCTTCTACGACATTGCATTAATGTCGTAGAAGTTAGAAATTTTGTCGTGTTTCACTGTTTACGACGCACGCGCGACGAAAATGCATTCGTCACCTATTCCCCGTAGCTAAAGGTGTTATGCGACAAAACTGATATTCTCGTCGTAATTTTGCGACGTTCCTATTTGCGTCGTTGATTTACGACGCTCAATTATCGTCATTATCAAGCAAAGAAAACGTCGTGAACCATTGACCATGGATGTCTATGCAGGTGCCACATATAACGTGGTAATTTAATATATTGTAGCCAACTATATATATTGCAGCTAAGAAAATCAATTTATAACCAACAAGCAAATTGAAAATGGCCACATTCATTACACCACTTGACAAATCAGATCTATTAATAGTTGCATGTCCAAATAATTCTCACGTGTCAGACTCAACTAAAAATACATGAGCCTCACATGTCCAAGTCATTACTAAGTCCAACAAGTAGCAAAATAATCGCCATGAAATTTATCTAAGTGCTGCACCAACTCTTGTACACGTGCTGCAGCAGCAGTAGTGTTCTCTTGGAGGCTATTGACTTAAGGCCAACATTTCGAAGAAATTTATTTGATGGCAAAACATGAGCAACGGCTTCTCCAAGAGTCTTTGATTGTTCCCCATCTCGTGTAGACTGAGCCATGATGGCTTTCATTTGAACCTAACATGACAATAAAATAGTCTGGATTAGTAGCTAAAATGGATTGCACAAGGGTAGCTAAGTAGTAGTAATAGTAAAGAGCATATTCATCTCAGGTTAGGACAATGTCTTTAAGTTTGCATTATCATCGTAAAAAGTCAGCCTGCAATAATGTTCAGATTCTTTTTTAACGAATAGATAGCTGGAAGTTCCACCCATGGTGTAACAATATTCAGATTTCAAAAAGCAGTAGTTCAGTAGTGTCTACTAGACAAATTTTCTGAATATAAATGCACAAAACCAGGAATCCTAACAAAAATGTATCCCATAATACCAACAGCAGCAGCACTTTCTAAACAACCAATTGCTTTAGAGTTGACTGGACCACTCACATACAAATCCTAGACCTACTTAAGATATTATCAACATAAGGAAAACTAAAGACATGGAAGCATAAGGCATATCTATGAAACAACTATGAGTCTGCCTCACACTATCGCACCAAATGATCTACACAGACCAACTTTTGCACTCTGCATTAAAGGCCTCTACATTAATATATTTTGCATATAACACAAACCTAAATCAGAGGCATTAAAAGGAATAGATTGATAATGTTACAAGGGTACATTATCACAGACAGTATCATCTAAATTGGTTGGGAACTGCACATTAAAGATAGCTGGCAGAGTAGCTGATCTGACATTTACCTTTCCATACTTTTCACTTCTTGCTTGAAGGTGCAGAGATCCTACATTCTCGCATAACAGTTCATCGTCAGTTCGTCACCGAAGATTAAAATCCTAAGTAACACAAGAAGAAATACTACTACCAGGTGAAATACTGCCAGGTGAGCAATAAAAAGATGCCATCAGCCACATGACAACAAACAAACACAGTAATAGTTGCTGCAGGACTAATTTGATATTTGCAAAAAAAGGGGAGTGCAGGGAAACATGACAAGATGATTCCCTGACATATAAAAATGACAAGTGAGCATTGTAGCACTGATGATGCATTTTTTGTTGGTCCTGCTAAGCACAACACCCGAGGAAAAAAAGAAGGATTTGAAATCACTACAGAGAAGATGAACTGAGTATCCACTCTAGCACCAAAACAAACAAGTGGTTCAGTGAGGTACATAGATGTACATACAGATGTTTTAGAATGCTATTTGTAATGGGACAAGTGATATTTTTTGCAGTAAATTAGGATCTATGTTCAACTATAAGGGACTGTACTTTGGACAAGAAGTAACATTGAGAGCAAAGATTAACTACACTGCAATTACTTATTTGTTTTCATACCACAAACTTGTTAGCAATATCATATTTAATAGTCAAATGATTACTGTTCCTGAACACTACAAGTATGTTGTATTTTACACAGGGTTTTGAAAGACAAAATGCTCAGTCATTAGTCGGAGTTTCAGTGTTGGTGCTTGCATACAAGCAGGTCATTCAGGGTGCTCGGCAACCTACAGCAATCACCAAGGTACCCATTCGTCAATAATCGTTCTCCTAGTGGTGTTTTCAGTTCATGTTTTGCAAGTACCAGTATACGTTTGAGGCAAATAATTGCCACTTCAGTAGTACAAATAATATTCTGTGCATGCCGAACCTGCTGCAAATAGAAGGGAAAAATGTTTCATGAATTGCCTAAATGCTGTTTTGATTT